>CATIWQ010318293.1:0-10743 GCA_949673415.1 Euphorbia schlechtendalii | reverse complement strand
TATTATTATCAATAACACTAGTAATTATTACTATTTAAAAATTATTTTTACTATATTTATAATCAATATTAATTACATAAAATAATAATTATTTTTCTATATTAATATTTTTATCATTGTTCTTCTTTTTATTATTATTACTATTAATTTTTATTAAAGATTAATTAGAATAATTATTATTAAAATTAAAATTTATGGACCTGAACTGAACTTAATAGACCTTAACTTAACTGAACTGAACTTAACTGAACTGAACTTAATGAACCTGAACTTAACTGAACTGAACTTAACTGAACTGAAACCAAATTGAAGGTGAAGAGAACAGGGCCTTAGGCGTCAAGGAGAACCATAACCAACTGCTGGACTGATTCCGTGTAAATGTGGAGAGCTGGTTTGACAGAGAAGTAGACCTACGTATTCTATAATTTCTGATTTTGTTGTTGTATATGCAGTTATGCACAATCCTTTGGCCCTATCCTTATATCGATAGTTGTTAGAGATGTTAGAATATCTCACATCCAAAATAAGACAAACTTGATAAACGTGTATAAATTATGATTTGTATCAGGATTGTATTAGCTTGTATCCTAGTTTGTAAAGGATTCTACTTTGTGTTTATTACTTCCTGTAAAAGAATATATTGTTTAATATAAATAGACAAATCACATCATATATCGGTGTATGAGACAGTTCCAAAAGGATTTCATCAAAGACCTGGAATGGACTTCTCAGACATTTAGTCTTGTCATTAAGCCGGTTACAATTCGTCTTCTCCTTTCCTTGGCAATGAGTAACTCATGGTTTATTACACATTTGGACGTTTCAAATGCCTTTTTACATGGTGATCTAGACACTACTGTTTTTATGGTTCAGCCACCCAGTTTTATTGATCCACGGTGCCCTACCTATGTTTGTCAACTTCGAAAGTCACTGTATGGTCTCAAGCAGTCACCACGTATGTGGCATCACAAACTCACTCAGCCTCTTCAAGACTATGGTTTTTGAAGCTCAAGGGCGGATGTGTCACTATATTATTATTTTCGACATGGTGAATGTATTTTATTTTGCTTGATTTATGTTGACGACATTCTTCTACTTGGTAATGATTCTCAGCAGGCTTCGAAGTTGATCTTATTTTTGCAGTCCCACTTTGCAATTAAGTATTTGGGGCCCGTAAAATGCTTCTTAGGAATCGAGTTCACACGGTAGCATGGGCACCTATTTATTTCTCAACAAAAGTATACACAGGAATTATTGGCTCAAGCAAACATGGCAGTTGCTAAGCCTATTTCCACCCCTGCCGCAAATCTCAAGACTGGCGAAGTAGACTCTACTGAATTCAGTGATGTTACTCATTATCGTAGTTTAGTGGGTGGTCTACAATACTTCACCATTACACGTCCGGATGTGGCTTATTCATTCACAAAAGTGGCACAGTCCACTATCACAAGCTGGCTGGCCCTCAAACGAATCTTACGATACCTTACCAACAGTTATGGTTTACACTAGGTAAACAAGTGGGAGTTCAACTACATGGTTTTTTTTATTCTGATTGGGGCGGAGATCCCACTAATTATTGATCGAAAACAGGCTATGATATTTTTCATGGCAATAACATGATATCGTGGACCTCAAAAAACCAACGAACTGTCTCTCGGTCATCCACAGAGGCCGAGTATCGGGTTGTTGCCAACACAACTTCGGTGCTTGGCTTATGAAAAATTGTTATTTTTTTTCAGGAAAAGACCTATAACATAGCGCTAACCGTGGACATGCCAACTAAGTTGGCACCTTCGACTAGCGAGCGATTACAAAATTAATATATCAATAAAAATAATGATACATAAGGAGAGTATCACTTTTCAGTTGCATGTGAGTAAATTCGAATGGTCTATATGAATGTCTGTAATCGAAAAGCTAATCTGCCTATTCTTACAATTAAAGAGAAACCAACAAAGGTGTAGTCTTGAAGTACATCAATATCAGTTTACGCATCTGGAAATAAATGTTTGTTCCGTCAAGACAACAAAGACCGGGAGAAGTGAAACCAAAGAGGCAAAGTCTTTGGACAACCCTTCTTTAAAGTAAGAACATCATGCAAGGAAAAAACCATACAAGGAGGAAGGTAAGGCATGATTTATACCTAACCATCAAAATGTGCTACGTCAAGTAGTGAGGCTATTCTCGAAGAACATGAGCATGTAATCCAATGTCTAGACCAGCTGATAGAATGGGAGAAGGTCATCTAAAACGGCTTGGCAGCCCCTTTGGAAAAGGAATGTTTTTGTTGGCAATCTTGAGTGAAAGACTAGCCATCCACAAAAATGTACTTTCATAGGTAATAGAGTGCAGCATATATTCGATGTGAGGGCTTTGCCAACTCGTGGAAAGATAGAATCCATAGCAAAACGATGCAGTAGTGTATATATTTTTTTGGCCCATTTCCATATGAGAATAATTTGGCATCAGTAGGGAAACATTGTTGTTGTAAATTGTGCCAATGACTAGGCGATTGTAGGGGTATTGCATAAAAAGTAGGCGAACTAGACTCATGTAATCAATGGAATAGTTGTTGGCATCTTTCTATCACATTATAGCTTAATCTACTTTTCGAAAACGGTCAATTCAACCCCTCATTTCCTAACAACATTAAACAGCCCTACGACAACGTACATGATTACTGATTACATAGCGAGTACATGTTTGGAAATAAAACTTTTAAGGCCAGCCTTGATGTATAATTATCCTCGATCCCAAAACAAAGTCATGTGTCCGTTTCCAATTTGAACCCATGTATTGGTTAAAAAGTAGCTCTAGTAGCGCTCAACTCCCACACATACCGAGATGACATTTGCCAAATCGGTAGAGGGTCCGAATATCTGAGTTTGCAACATTGGCAAATGATGTAAAAGCATGTTTGTTGATATAATATTCAACCCAAAGTGTGTTATTTACTACCTCATGTAACTTCTACATCCATTTAAGAAGCAAGTTGCAATTTACTTGTTTTAAGTAATGAATGTATAGTTCCCCAAGCTCCTTTGATTGATTGATCGCTTCCCAACTTACTTTGCTATACCACTTGAGGTAGCATCGCCTCTCCAAAGAAAGTTTCTCATCTTTTGAATCAACTTAATGCTTATGAATTCTAGGAATTTTAAAATTACCAATAAATAAATAAGCAAGGAAGTGAGCACTAAATTTATTAGGACCACCCTACCGTCATAAGATAGGCAATTACCCTTCCAATTCGCTAGTCAACATTGGAATTTCTGAATTAGAGGATCACAACATGTGATAGGTAGTTTTTTCATGATAAGAGGAGCGTCAAGATATTTTATTAGAAATTTGTCAATGCAACAACCGAGAGACGTGGTGCAGGAGTTTAGCAATGACACTTGCACATTGATTCCTAAGATTGAGCTTTTGTTATAATTGATTCGAAGTCGATCCCGAGATAAGTCAAAGCACTTAAGAACACATGTGAAGTTGGGATTTACAGTTTCATCTGCCGGTAAGACACAAATTATGTCATTCGCAAATTACCGGAGCGAGATGTTCGGATTTCGTATCATGTAGGAGAAATTTAGGTAGCAACCCTCCCTAATACTCAGCGTTGAATAATTGCTTCAAGCTCGACATGGCCAAATCCAAAATAAATGGAGAGAGGGTTTCCCTTTTTCACCCCTTCGCGCATTCGGATTGGCACCGTTTGTGAGCCATTAACCATAATCAATGTTGAAGAGCCTTTGAAAAAATTTGCAAGCTACTAATCCATTTTTCATCAAAACCCATATGGGATAGAACCGCATCAATGTAAGTCGAAGAAACAATGTCAAAGACCCCATGGAAGTCTAATTTGATCACTATTCAAGATCACCTATGCGAGTGAATTGAATATGAAACTTCTGACGCTAAAAAAGAACATTCATGAATATTCCGTCATTTTATGACTGCAAATTGATTTGCAGAAATGAAACGCAGAAGTATCAGTTGCAAACAGAATGATAAAAGCTTCTTCACAATCTTATAAACAGTGCGAATCTATGCAATAGGCCTATAATTATTCACAGAGCTAGAGCTAGGTACCTATAGAATGAGAATTGTCTAAGACGTCTTCATTGAATGTGGCAGCCTTGACATGGAATGAAAGTTGCTCAATAATTGCATAACATCGCCTTTCAAATGTGCCCAAAATCTCTTATAAAAGTTGAAGTTAAAACTGCCCAGTCCGGGTGCTCTATTTTCCCCACAAGAAGATACCACCAACCATGCCTCCTCTTCGGTAAAGGGTGCAATAAGCCTATCGTTTGAATCTCGATCAACCAAATTAAAGTTCAGTTGTCTCAAGGAGAAAGGGACTAAGTCATGCTGAGAATAGCTTATCGAAATATGACTGAATAGCTAAGATGATTTCTACTAAGTCATGCACTATATCTTATCTTGTATTTTGGATAAAAATTATCATTTGTTATTGGATTGTAAATAGTAAAATTAATAACCTCTTCAATTAGTAAATATTTTTTTGAGTTATTGTCTTATAGTGTATCAAATTTTCCAATTAATTAATACTATATTTACAATTAAAAATATTATTATATTACAGTTGATAGTAAGGGGTGTCTCATGTGTAAATATAACAGATTAGAGTATTATTATGTAATTTGTAAATTATTGTCCCATTATAAATACTCGTAACCCTAGCCTCTCATGTATTATTGAGAGAGAACACGAACCCTAACATGGTATCAGCAACCAAGTAATGGCAAAACTGTTGATTCTCTTCTGCCGCCACTGCCACAGCCTGCTTTTCTTTTATCTCATATTAGCCCCTTTTTTCCGATCAGCCCCTTATTCATTCTTCTTGCTTAATTTTGTATCCTTCTTATTTCGTAGCCTGTTTTCTTTTTTTTCAATCACCTCTCTTGTTCAAAACCTGATTACCGAACCCTATTTTATCCTCCTTATTTTTTTTCTGTTTCTTCCTTATTTCAGCCCCGTTTTCCCAGCCCTAAATCTTATTCTGATCAGTTTCTCCCTTTGTCGATTAACAAGTTTATCTGTTTGCCTTCTTTTTCCCTATTTCCACAACCGAAACCCTACTTCTTTTTTCTCTTTACCAATTCAAAACCTATACCCAGTTTATCCAGCCACAGCTACGCATAAACAACAATGAGTAACCTGAGAAACTCATCTCCTTCAAGCCCCTCCTTGACCTCACCATCTGTTTCCACCGTAACAAACCTAACCACACCACATACCTATTCTCCTTCGATCTCTAATTCCCTACCTATCACACTTGACTGAAAAAACTATGTCTTATGGAAAACTTGTGTCACACCGATGTTGGCAGGCTTCAACTTCTTGAAATTCGTTGATGGTTCTTGTGTTTCTCTAGCTCTCACTCTCCCCAACAATGCCCTGAATCAAGAATACTCCTAGTGGAAACGACAAGATTGACAGCTACTAAGCTGAATTATTAATTCAATTTCGCCATCCATTCTTCCTCAAATTATTAGTGTCCAATTGGCTCGTCAAGCTTGGATAAACCTTGAACAAACTTACGCTTCGGGATCCAAAGGGCAAGTTTGGGAACTCAAAACTTAATTTCATTCCCTTAAGAAAGGAGATGCAAAATCTGTTTTTGACTATATGCAGAGGGCAGAGATAATCTTTGATCGCCTATTTTCTCTCCAATATGCAGTCTCCGATAATGATTAGATAGACAACATTATCGATGGATTAAATATTCTAAACAATCTGTTCAAGGATTTTTATCTCTCCCTTGAGGCACGTATGCAAACGTGCACCTTTGATGATCTTTTCAGACAGTGACAACCCACTATGCAAGCCGCCAGCTACGTGACCGAGGGTGTCATAGATTTGGGACCAATTCTGGTTGCCATACGGGTCTTATTTCAAGCCAAGTGACCTATGGGCAGCCTCATCGTCAAACTCATAATCTATCAAAACCTAGGACCACTACCATACCCTATACAACATAGATCGAACACATCCAATCAAGTATCTTCGGGTCCATTAGCTGATTTTTCTAATGTGGATTGTTATAGGGTACAGGTCACTATTTGAGATAGTGTCCCTCTTCGAAACAACCTAACCGTAATAAAAACCAACCCACCTCGAACCTCACCACCACGCATACTCCCAACCATATTTGGATCATGGATAGTGGCACGACACACCATATAACATCAGATTTGGCCAACCTAAATTCTCATTCGAAATACAATGGTCGCGAGGAAGTCCAGTTAGGTAATGGTTCAACTCTTTCTGTTGCACATATTGGCTCTATGACGTTTCCTAAGGGAAATTTATCTATACATCAATTTCTTCATGTTCCGCAATCAAATTCAAATTTAATTTCTATTAGTGCGCTCATTGTTAGACATGATGTATGCCCTAAAGGAAATTAGAGAGATATGTCTTAGTTATAATATACAAACAGTTTTAGATAAATAATAATAGTAATTAAGGCATCTTTATTGCTTATTAGTGGTTGAATTTATTTATGTATCTCGCTAGTATCATATATGTATAGTTTTATATATATGCGCATTGATAAGACAGTCTGTGATTACTTCATAGCGTAAAAGTGCAAGGACATAGTGGGAGCTATGTGGTGTGAGAACTGCATATACATGTTACTATGAATAGTCTACATATCCCTAGTCATAGTTTCACTGAGATTGGACATCAATGAAGCAGACAGACTAGCATGTGTAGGCTTATTCCCTGGATTAGATATAAGCAGCCAATCTCAAGAGCTGAAGGTGGTACCTTGAGTTAACACATGAATGTATTCGGGTAATACATTGGAGACCACTATAAGATAGACACTTAGAATTAACTATATCCATGTGTTGGTTTCATGCCTTATTGTAGTAGCAGTACAATTATCCTCAGACCTGAGATACTGGTTAAATTATGTAGGAGTTGTTATACTTTGGGTTATACTTATTCATACCCTGGTGATCAGGATGACATGGGTGATTACAGGTATAGTAATGATCACTTGTTGGTAAGCCGAGTAATCAAGATGGGATCCATCGCACCTAATATAGTGATATAATGGGAGATGTACCTTATGGCTTCTTGTAGAAGTGACACACTCATAAACCTCTGATCAGAGTATAAGATTGATAGAACGGGTTTCTAATCAATCTTGATACATAATGGCTGAGTGGTGTTCTTCATGAACAAGTCTAATTCCAGATAGCTACGGATATTAAATGAGCTGACATTTAATCTGAAGCTTAATAAACTGGATGGTACTTAACCTTATAGAAGGAGTGTATTGTAATGGTTATTACTACAAAACCGAATCAAGTCACAAGCACGTCACATTCCAAGTATCAAGGATCATACACCTTTGCTAGAAAGCCCATTTGATCGTCTAGAGCTATCGAGTTCTATATCGGTTTGGAACATTGAGCCTAAAGGTTCCCTGATGGGAAGTAGAGTTTAGGCTAACCTCTAGCGGCCCAATACTTTGGGATCCTATGAGGTCACACACTTTTGGTCTTTATCGGACGAAGTAAAGAACCTATAGACTGGGTATATGCCGAGAATATCTATTTTTTAAATTCATTGGAAGAATTATTAATTGGTTAGACCAAATTAATAATTAAAAGGAATAAGGAGAAAATAAAAAAATGCACGGAGCGGAGTAAGGGAATTTTTCCCATTGCGAGTGGGCCTCAAACAAATACGGGGTGTTTGTAGTGGGGCTAGCGCAGCTGCCCCGTGAGTTGAAAAGCTTGTGGGCCGCTAACACGCTGGGATAGCACACACGCGCTAGCGGGCTACAGGCCCTCAAGCGCTGCCCAAGGCAGAGGTTGCATGGGCCTGTTACGCAAGCACGCAAGCTTGGGCTTACTGCACAAGGCAATCTCATTAGTGCTTGCCTTGTTGAGGCATCCGCGAGTTGTCCCATGAGTCCTACCGACCCGCTCAGCCAAACCGCTTGTGGGATAGGAATATTCCCATCCTACATAGAGTTTTAGGGGGAGTCTAATAGTCCCCCTTTACCCTATATATAGGCCTCCCCTTCCTCTTTATTCCAAACTTCAAATTAGCCTTTCTCTCTGAGTTCGACATCTCTTTCTTCGTTCGTTGTGCGAGAGATCCATCATGATTTTATCCAAAAAATGAAGAATTTCTTTAGAAGCTTTCTATTTGAAGAGAGCCTTCTTAGTTTATATTTACAGGGTTAGTTTTCGAGCGGTCTAGCAGTTAATGTCTACTAACGGGTTCTACCTATACGAGGTTTTGGTTGGTGAAAATTCATGTGGATGAATCATAGAGGTTATCATATTTAGGAGGCTTGTGCTAAGAAAGTTCTACGAAATCGCTCTAAGGGAACGCCGCATCCAAAAGAGAAAGAGAAGCACACGCCAACGATAATGTCTTAAACTTAGATTCTAGGTATCTTTTATATATTTTTTAAACCTATCAGCATCTATTAAACATTTTAACATAGATTATATCAATCATGGCATTGCTTGGGAGATCCTTTAGATTAATTTTTTTTGGAAATTCCACCTTGCTATGTTGCATGTTTAATAACTATCTTAATTAACCAGTAGCGGTATCAAAGCCTGCCTTAGGCTATGCATGATTGATTATAATATGTTAAAATGATATAATCTATGAATCGATAAAAGTATGATATGCATGACTTAGGTTTAAATTCCTGTTATAAAAAATGATGTGATAACTAGATTAAACTTTTGCTCAAACTTAGTCTAGGTGATTATTACATAAATTAGCATGCCATTAGTACAATGAAAATAATACATTTCGATGTATGTGGTCCAATGAGTGTTAAGACACATGAGTGTTTTATCTACTTCATAACTTTTATCGATGATTACTCGCGATATGTTTATTTGTACCTTGTGAGGCACAAGTTTGAGACTTTTGAGAAATTTAAAGAGTTCAAAATCGAAGTAGAGAAATATCTTGGGAAAAGTATCAAGACCCATCGATCTGATCAGGGTGGTGAATACTTAAGCTAAGAGTTTCAGGATTATCTAAGGGATAGTGGTATTTCATCATAGTGGACACCTCCTTATACACCCCAATATAATGTTGTGTCAGAAAGGAGGAATTGAACCCTACTCAATATGATTTGGTCCATGGTGAGCCAAGCAGAACTTAGCATATCCTTTTGGGGTTATGCACTTGAGAGCATAGTTTATATTCTAAACAGAGTGCCCTCTAAATAAGTTGATCAAACTCCATACAAATTATGGTATGATAAGAAACTCGCTCTTTCTCACCTAAGAGTTTGGGGATGTCCTACTTACGTAAAAAGAACGAGTTCAGATAATCTGGGTGCTAAGTCTAATAGGTGTCTGTTTGTAGGTTACCCTAACAAGACTATAGGGTATACCTTCTTTGATCCCAAAGAACAAAAAGTCCTTGTTTCTAGAAATGCTCAATTCCTCGAGAAGGAGTATATACTTGTGAAAGCTAATAGACTATAGGCACTCAAGAAGATCAAATAGACTATAAGTAGATTATTTCTATACCTGTTACACAAGATAGTGTAAGAATGGAAAAACTTACTATAACACCGACATTGCGTAGGTCAAGTCGGACTCTAATCGCTCTTGAGCAATAGGGGTTTCTCATCATTAATGATAAACATCTCTTCCTCATGTAAGATGATGAGCCCAGGACTTACAAGGAGGCAATGAAAGGCTCGAAATCTGACAAATGGTTTACATCCATGAAGTGAGTGATGGACTCCATGTATGAAAATCAAGTATGGAGCTTGGTTGATGCTCCAAGTGGTGGGATTAGACCCATAAGATGCAAGTGCATTTTCAAGAAGAAAAATGATATGGATGGTAATGTGGTTATCTATAAAACAAGGCTGGTTGCAAAAGGTTACAGTAAAAAAGAAGGCATTGACTATGATGAAACCTTTTCACGGGTGGCCATGTTGAAGTGTATCAGGATACTCCTTTCCATTGCCACTCATTACGATTATGAGACTTGGTAGATGGATGTGAAAACAGCATTCCTTAATGGCAATCTTGAGAGGACTATGTACATGGCACAACTTGAGAGATTTACATTCAAGGATGGCTCGAAGGTATGCAAGTTGCAGAAGTCCATTAATGGACTTAAGCAAGCATCGAGGAGTTGAAATATTAGGTTTGATGAGACAATCCAAGAAATTGGTTTTTTGTTAAACGCTAATGATCCATGTGTATATAAGAAGGCTAGTGGGAGTGCAGTCGTTTTCCTTGTATTATATATCAATGATATATTACAGATTAGAAACGATATTCCTTTTCTTCAGATAGTTAAGTCATGGTTGTCAAAGAAGTTCTCGATGAAATCTACTAAGATAAATCCAGAAGTCAAGAGAGGGTTATCTCTCAATGTCTCACAAGATTAACCTTTCTAAATCTAAGTGTCCAAGAACACAAGAGGAGAGACTGTGCATGAATGGAATACCCTATACCTTAGCTATAGGGTCCATCATGCATGCTATGGTATACACGGCCTAAGGTCTCACATGCGTTGAGTGTCATGAGCATATTTCAATCTAACCTAGGTGATAAGCATTGGATGGCCATTAAAACTATCCTTAAGTACTTACGTAGGACTAAGGATATGTTTTTAGTATGTGGAGACGGTGATCTCTCTTTGTAGGGATACACTAACGTGAGTTTTTAGTTTGACAAGGATGATTATAAATCCTAATCG
>CATIWQ010318263.1:0-12419 GCA_949673415.1 Euphorbia schlechtendalii | reverse complement strand
ATTTTCATATTAATTTTATACACTAAACACTATAGCTTTAGTCATTTTTGTACTTCATATAAAAGATTTCACCTGGTATGTGGTTATTTTTGGTGCAAATGTAGGTATTAGGTTAATCTTGGGAGCAAAATGATCTAAAGTGGAATTCTATGAAAAAATAGTGAAAAAGGTGCAAAAAGGTGCATGGAAATTAAAGATTTGGCTTAGAATCGAAGCTGTCAAAGATCGGTGAAGTTACAAGGAGAATTCTGGAGAAAAATGCAATTCACGGTCATGACTTGTTCTTCTTCAAAGATAGAAATCTGCCAATAAAAGATTCATAATCGCAACTTGTATATCGCGGTAGTGACATGGATGGTTTTCAGGTTTAATCTTCTTATCTACCAACCACCAGATATGGATGATCAATCGCCAGCAACTACCAATGAATAAACACACATCAGAAACCAACCAATCATGAAAAGGTTCCTATCCATTGTGGATTAGATTGAAGCTTCTCAACCAATCACAATGAAGTGATGCAATCATTCACTAATGGACACAACTCTTCGTATGGATAGACGTAACTCTTCGAACTCTATAAATAGGGCTCCAAACCTTACAATTTCGGGGAGAGGGAAAAAAATCAAGTAGAGGGAAAACATTAGAGTGCATGAGAGAGAAATAGTGTGTGTATAGATAGAGAATTCGCTACGTTCATAAGTGTTAGCGAGAAAATGTTTAAGTGATTCGAATCCCTTTTTCGATCACTAGATTTCTCTATATTCTCGAGCGATTGTTGTATAAGTGTACTTGCAAATCACTTATCAATAAAATTTTTCATTCTTCAATATTTTTTTGTTTGATATTCGCAAAAAATAGCATCCTAGCGGAGGTTCAGTACGTGTCGAGACCGAACTTAAAGTAGACGCAGGAATTACCGGAATTGATGACTCCCATTAAAGAGTAGATACGGTTTGATCAACTTTAGCTTTCACTTGAATACCTTACAACTTTCCTTTTCTTTCTACTTATACCTTCTATTTCAAGTTTATGATATGTTTATGTGTCATAATGCATATTTTATGTTAAGTCTTTTATATTAATCAAGTTATATGCGTTGAAGTTAATTTTAAGAGTAGTTTCAGGGTTAACAATATCGTGCATAGTGACTGGATCTGTGATATAACATTGTTTAGTGAGCTAACATTTTTTGGAATGGTAACTTGCTAAATGTGGCTATGTGAGAGCGACCCGTACTAAGCATAGTATTGACGTTATTCCATGTGTTGCTCTGCAGCGAAAAATTAAGCATCTGTGTATTTTAAACTGAGTCTGTTAGATTAGTTTAGTGAAGCATAACATCTCTGTTGAACTTGCATGTTTTCTCTGCTATCCTTATGTTATAGGAAAAATCTATATATTTCTCTAATCTTTCATATCTATATTTACTCATTCTTCATTCTAACCCTCCTATCCAAAATATCAAACCTATTTTATTTTCTTTATTCTATCTTCCTAATTTATCTTTAGGCTTGGTTCTTCCCTATGGGTTTGATATCTTTTAAAACTACATCGCAACTGTATACTTACAGTTATCATCATTTTTCTATTTGATAAGAGGTACTAACAACACCTATACTTTACGTGAACAAATTTTTTACGCCATTAATCTATAGCCAAATCTTATGAATAAATTATTAAACTTATCAGTAGAAAACTAACGAACAAGTTTTTGGCACCGTTGCCGGGGAATGCAATAGCGTTCTAAAGATCAAATTGTTGGGGAAGGCAATAGCGTTCAAAAGATCAAATTTCCAGGGAAGGACAGTGCGTTCTAGAGATCAAATTGCTAGAGAACTTGCAATTATATTTAATACGTTTGTTTTTCTAAGTTTTTCTAGGTACAAAGTCTAAAATTTGAAGAATTTGAAGAATTAAAGAAGATCGCGACCATGACATATATCTTGTGCTCATGAATATCAGGTTTTAAAATCTATTGTTTCTGCGATTAAGAAATTCATGATCACGACAGGCCTTCGCGATCGCAACATGGGCCCTAGATTCTCCTTCTCAATAAAAATGGGTTTACTCTTCTCTTTACTTTCTCTTTTTCAATCATTTTTAGACTAGTTTTAGTTCTTAATTTTGATTTTTATAATATCTCACAATGAGGACATTGTGTTCTTTAGTGTGGGGGGACATTTGTAAAAGTCCTGTAAAAACCAAAAAAATTGAACAAATTAGAAAAATCGAAGAATTTGAAAATTTTTCTTGATATTTTTGTTAGTTATACATTATCATTTCGTATACATTACTAACATTTATCCAAGGTTATTTTGAGTGTTAGGTATTTTAAGTTTTATGTTAGTGCACAACATTTATCCATTTGGCAAGGATGAGTGGTGAGTAACATTTAATAGCAACATTCCAAGTAAGTTTTGATATATATTTCTATGCAACATGAATTAGTATAAGTTATATAGTTTTAGTTTAATGCTTCCGATAAGTTTAAGTGGAGTAATATCTAATGGTATTCTTACTATGAGTTTTATATGTAAATCTCGAATAAGTCCAATAAGTATTGAGTGTGTTTAAAGTGTTTGGAAACTATAGCCATAATACTTTGAAATTGATCAATAAAGGATGAGGGTATTAAAGAAAAATCAAAAGAAAGAGAGGATAACCAATGAGTTATGGAAAAGGTGAGGAATGGTATGGAGCAGAAACTTCAACCATTCATTGAGTGAAAAAAAAGCATAGCATGAAAAATGGGTGCAAGGTACAAAGAACTTCAAAAACATATGCTTAAAAGAAAAAAATGAGAGAGTGGTATAGAGCATAAAATGTAACTACAGAAAAAAGGGGAGAGTGGTATGGAGCATAAACTGCAACCACTAAGAGTGTTTTAGCATCCTAGGTTACCTAAAAATGCCATGAGAGAAATTAATCAAAGAGTGCTTTCTATGTTCTTTATACTTTATGCTATGCTTAAGTGAAGGTAATATTCGAGTGTGCATATAACGCTTATATGAAGATGCGATTCGATTAACTCTCTATTAAGAGCAAAGCTATGCAACTAAACTATATAAATTGCACATTACTAATTTGTGGGAAATTTTGAACTTCTACTTGAAATCTTTTGCAACGTGGAATGTGGTACTCACTACAATAGTCTTTCGCCAAATGAGGTACAAACTTGTTTACCAATTTATACACTTCTATTGAATTTACCTTGAGGACAAGGCAAAAGTTAAGTGTGGCGGTATGATAAGTGTATAATTACACTTATTTTCATATTAATTTTATACACTAAACACTATAGTTTTAGTCATTTTTGTAATTCATATAAAAGATTTCACCTGGTATGTAGTTATTTTTGGTGTAAATGCAAGTACTAGGTTAATCTTGGGAGTAAAATGATCTAAAGTGGAATTCTATGAAAAAAAATAGTGAAAAAGGTGCATGGAACTTAAAGATTTGGCTTAGAATCGAAGCTGTCAAAGATCGGTGAAGTTACAAGGAGAATTCTGAAGAAAAATGCAATTCACGGTCGTGACTTGTTCATCTTCAAAAATTGAAATCTGCCAATAAAAGATTCACAATCGCAACTTGTATGTCGCGATCGTGACTTGGACGGTTTTCAGGTTTAATCTTCTTAACTACCAAGCACCAGATAAGGATGATCAATCACCAGCAACTACCAATGAATAGACACCCATCAGAAATCAACCAATCATGAAAAGGTTCCTATCCATTGTGGATTAGATAGAAGATTCTCAACCAATCACAATGAAGTGATGCAATCATTCACTAATGGACACATCTCTTCGTATGGATAGACGTAACCCTTCAAACTCTATAAATAGGGCTCCAAACCATACAATTTCGGGGAGAGGGAAAACATTAGAGTGCATGAGAGAGATATAATGTGTGTATAGATAGAGAATTCGCTACGTTCATAAGTGTTAGCGAGAAAATGTTTAAGTGATTCGAATCCCTGTTTCGATCACTAGATTTCTCTATATTCTCGAGCGATTGTTGTATAAGTGTACTTGCAAATAACTTATAAATAAAAGTTTTCATTCTTCAATATTTTTTTGTTTGATATTCGCAAAAAATAGCATCCTAGAGGAGGTTCAGTACGTATCGAGACCGAATTTAAAGTAGACGCAGAAATTACCAGAATTGATGACTCCCATTAAAGAGTGGATACAGTTTGATCAACTTTAGCTTTCACTTGCATACCTTACAACTTTCCTTTTCTTTCTACTTATACTTTCTATTTCGAAGTTTATAATATGTCTATGTGTCATAATGCATATTTCATGTTAAGTTTGTTATATTGATCAAGTTATATGTGTTGAAGTTAATTTTAAGAGTAGTTTTGGGGTTAACAATATCGTGTATAGTGACTGGATCTGTGATATAAGGCTGTTTAGTGAGCCAACATTTTTGGAATGGTAACTTGCTAAATGTGGCTATGTGAGAGCGACCCGTACTAAGCATAGTATTGACGTTATTCCATGTGTTGCTCTGCAGCAAATAATTAAGCATCTGTGTATTTTGAACTGAGTCGGTTAGATTAGTTTAGTGAAGCGTAACATCTTTGTTGAACTTGCATGTTTTCTCTGCTATCCTTATTTTGTAGGAAAAATCTATATATTTCTCTAATCTTTCATATCTATATTTACTCATTCTTCATTCTAACCCTCCTATCCAAAATATCAAACCTATGTTTTTTTCTTTATTCTATCTTCCTTATTTATCTTTAGACTTGGTTCTTCCCTGTGGGTTCGATATCTTTTAAAACTACATCGCAACTGTATACTTGCAGTTATCATCATTTTTCTATTTGATAAGAGGTATTAACAACACCTATAGTTTACGTGAACAAATTTTTTGCACCATTAATCTATAGCCAAATCTTGTGAATAAATTATTAAACTTATTAGTAGAAAAGTGGCGAACAAGTTTTTGGCACCGTTGCCGGGGAAGGCAATAGCTTTCTAAAGATCAAATTGTTGGGGAAGGCAATAGTGTTCAAAAGATCAAATCTCCAGGGAAGGACAGTGCGTTCTACAGATCAAATTGCCAGAGAACGGGCAATTATATTTAATACGTTTATTTTTCTAAGTTTTTCTAGGTACAAAGTCTAAAATTTGAAGAATTTGAAGAATTAAAGAAGATCGCGACCATGACATATATCTTGTGCTCATGAATATCAGGTTTTAAAATCTGTTGTTTCTGCGATTAAGAAAGTCACTATCACGACAGGCCTTCGCGATCGCAACATGGGCCCTAGATTCTCCTTCTCAATAAAAACGGGTCTTGTTCAATCATTTTTAGACTAGTTTTAGTTCTTAATTTTGATTTTTATAATATCTTACAATGAGGACATTGTGTTCTTTAGTGTGGGGGGACATTTGTAAAAATCTCGTAAAATCCAGAAAAATTGAACAAAATAAAAAAATTGAAGAATTTGAAAATTTTTCTTGATATTTTTGTTAATTATACATTATCATTTCTTATACTTTACTAACATTTATCCAAGGTTATTGTGCGTGTTAGGTATTTTAAGTTTTATGTTAGTGCACAACATTTATCCATTTGGCAAGGATGAGTGGTGAGTAACATTTAATAGCAACATTACAAGTAAGTTTTGATATATATTTCGATGCAAGATGAATTACTATAAGTTATATAGTTTTAGTTTAATGCTTCCGATAAGTTTAAGTGGAGTAATATCTATTGGTATTCTTACTATGAGTTTTATATGCAAATCTCGAATAAGTCCAATAAGTATTGAGTGTGCTTAAAGTGTTTGGAAACTATAGCCATAATACTTTGAAATTGATCAATAAAGGATGAGGGTATTAAAGAAAAATCAAAAGAAAGAGAGGATAACCAATGAGTTATGCAAAAGGTGAGGAATGGTATGGAGCATAAACTGCAACCATTCATTGAGTGAAAAAAAAAGCATAGCACGAAAAACGGGTGCATGGTACAAAGTACTTCAAAAACATATGCTTAAAAGAAAAAAATGAGAGAGTGGTATAGAGCATAAAATGCAACCACTAAGAGTGTTTTAGCATCCTAGGTTACCTAAAAATGCCTTGAGAGAAATTAATCAAAGAGTGCTTTCTATGTTCTTTATACTTTATACTATGCTTAAGAGAAGGTAATATTCGAGTATGCATATAACACTTATATGGAGATGCGATTTGGTTAACTCTCTATTAAGAGCAAAAGTATGCAAATAAACTATATAAATTGCACATTACTAATTTGTGGGAAATTTTGAACTTCTATTTGAAATCTTTTACAACGTGGAATGTGGTACTCACTGCTATAATCTTTCGCCAAATGAGGTACAAACTTGTTTACCAATTTATACACTTCTATTGAATTTACCTTGAGGACAAGGCAAAAGTTAAGTGTGGGGGTATGATAAGTGTATAATTACACTTATTTTCATATTAATTTTATACACTAAACACTATAGTTTTAGTCATTTTTGTACTTCATATAAAAGATTTCACGTGGTGTGTAGTTGTTTTTTGTGCAAATGTAAGTACTAGATAAATCTTGGGAGTAAAATGATCTAAAGTGGAATTCTATGAAAAAATAGTGAAAAAGGTGCAAAAAGGTGCGTGGAACTTAAAGATTTGGCTTAGAATCGAAGCTGTCAAAGATCAGTGAAGTTACATGGAGAATTCTAAAGAAAAATGCAATTCACGATCGTGACTTGTTCTTCTTAAAAAATAGAAATCTGCCAATAAAAGATTCACGGTCGCGACTTGTATATCGCGATCATAACTTGGATGGTTTTTAGGTTTAATCTTCTTAACTAACAACCACCAGATAAGGATGATCAACCTCCATCAACTACCAATGAATAGACACCTATCAGAAATCAACCAATCATGAAAAGGTTCCTATCCATTGTGGATTAGGTTGAAGCTTCTCAACCAATCACAATGAAGTTATGCAATCATTCACTAATGGACACAACTCTTCGTATGGATAGACGCAACCCTTCGAAATCTATAAATAGGGCTCCAAACTTTACAATTTCGGGGAGAGGGAAAAAAATCAAGCAGAGGGAAAACATTAGAGTTCATGAGAGAGATATAGTGTGTGTATAGATAGAGAATTCACTACTTTCATAAGTGTTACCGAGAAAATATTTATGTGATTCGAATCCTTATTTCGATCACTAGATTTCTTTATATTCTCGAGCGATTGTTGTATATGTGTACTTGCAAATTACTTATCAATAAAAGTTTTCGTTCTTCAATATTTGTTTGTTTGATATTCGCAAAAAATAGCATCCAAACGGAGGTTTAGTACGGGCCGAGAATGAATTCAAAGTAGACGTAGGAATTACTAGAATTGATGACTCCCATTAAAGAGTGGATACGATTTGATCAACTTTAGCTTTCACTTGCATACCTTAAAACTTTGCTTTTCTTTCTACTTATACTTTCTATTTCAAAGTTTATGATATGTCTATGTGTCATAATGCATATTTCATGTTAAGTCTTTTATATTAATCAAGTTATATGCGTTGAAGTTAATTTTAAGAGTAGTTTCGGGGTCAACAATATCGTGTATAATCACTGGATCTGTAATATAATGCTGTTTAGTGAGGCAAAATTTTTGGAATGGTAACTTGCTAAATGTGGCTATGTGAGAGCGACCCGTACTAAGCATAGTATTGATGTTGTCCATGTTTATATAATTACCTTATTTCGTTTGCGCTAGGTTTAGAAAAGTTATTTCATGTGTTACTCTGCAGCGAATAATTGAACATCTGGATATTTTGAACTGCGTCTGTTAGATTAGTTCAGTAAATCGTAACATCTTTGTCGAACTTGCATGTTTTCTCTACTATCCTTATCTCGTAGGAAAAATCTATATATTTAAATTCTAATCTTTCATATCTATATTTACTCATTATTCATTCTAACCCTCCTATCCAAAATATCAAATCTATTTTATTTTCTTTATTTTGTCTTCCTTATTGATCTTTAGACTTTGTTCCTTACTTGTGGATTCGATATCTTTTAAAACTACATAGAAAATGTATACTTTTAGTTATCATCATTTTTCTATTTGATAAGAGGTACTGACAAAACCTATACTTTACATGGACAAGTTTATGGCACCATTAATATGTAGCCAAATCTTGCGAACAAGTTATTAAACTTATCAGTAGAAAAGTGGCGAAAACTATTCCATGCTTATACTTTCTTGTGTAACAAGGGTAGGAATAATTAGTTGATTTTCTATTTAATCCTCTTGAGCACCTAGCAAAAGATTTCGCCACCAGCTTTCACAAGTATATGTTCATTCTCGAGGAACTGAGCATTCCTGAAAACAAGTACCTTTTGTTCCTTGGGATCATACAAGGTATAACCCATAGTCTCCTTAGGGTAACCTATAAACAGACACCTATCAGAGTTAGCACCTAGCTTATCTGAACTTTTCCTCTTTACATAAGTAGGACATCCCTAAACTATCAGGTGAGAAAGACTTGGTTTCTTACCATACCACATTTTGTATGGTGTTTGATCAATTGATTTCTAGGGAACTCTATTTAGAATATAAACTGCTCTCTCAAGTGCATAACCCCAAAAAGATATGCTGAGTTCTGCTTGGCTCATTATGGACCGAACCCTATCGAGTAGGGTTCGATTTCTACTTTCCATCACTACATTGTGTTGGGTTGTATAAGGAGGTTTCCACTGAGATAAAATACCATTATCCCTTATATAATTCTGAAACTCTTGGTTTAAGTGTTAACCACCTCGATCAAATTGAATGATCTTGATACTTTTCCCAATCTATTTCTCTACCTTGATCCTGAACTCTTTGAATTTCTCAAAACTTTCAAACTTGTGCCTCATTTAGTACAAATAACCATATCGATAGTAATCATCGATAATGGTTATGGAGTATATGAAACCTTCATATGTCTTCACACTCATCAGACTACATACATCGAAATGTATTGTTACAAAAGTACTTGTGGCAGGCTGACCCTTGCCTTTGAAAGGTTTCTTAGTCATCTTACCCTTTAAACAAGGTTCACACACCCCATAGGATTCCCATTCCATTGGACCCAAGTCACCAGATTTGTGTAACTTAGTTAAGTAAGTCTCATTTGTATGGCCTAGAAGATAATGCCATAAGTATGAAGATTTCTCACTATTTATCTTCAATTTCCTAATGATGTTCACATTTAGAATTTCAATTTTAGTATCTAGAACATAAATGTTATCCACACATATTCCACAAGCATAAAGAACATTATCATGTCGAATTTGACAAGAAAATAAAATCTCAGATCCATTTGTTGCTAAATGCGTAACAGAAATAATATTCTTAACAACAACGAGTATATTATAGAAATTATTCAAAACTAAAATAAGGCCACTAGACAAATGAAATCTATATATCCCTACAGCTATTGCAGCAACTTGTGCTCCATTTCAAACTATTAGGTCTATTTCCCTCTTTGAAAGCCTCCTACTATTCCGTAACCCATACACAAAAGTACAGATATGAGTATCACAACCAGTATCCAATAACCATGTAGACTCATAATATACTGTAGAGAAACTCTCTATCATGAACATACCTGAAGTAGATGCCTCACTTGGCTTCTTCTTCACTTGTTTAGAAATCTAAACTTTTCAATCCTTCTTCTAGTAGCCTGCGTTGCCACATCGAAAGAAAACTTTTGTAGTTCCTTTCTTACTTTTCTTCTTCTTACCGATTTTCTTCTTAGCACTCAGAAACTTTCCAAAATGGGACCCACCTTTGGTAGAAGTGGTTTTCTCAACTAGAATTAAAGCGTTTGGATTCTTTTGAATCATAGGTTATACTATTTTCAGCATATTGACCAACTCGTGCAGTGTGGCATCAATCTTGTTCATATAATAATTAGTTACAAATTGTGAATAAATATCAATCAAAGAAGTAAGAATCAGATACACACATAATTCATGATCCATCACAAAACCCATTTGAGTCAGCTTCTCTATAAACCCAATAGTTTAAAAGCATGTTGAAGTACTAAAGTGCAAACCTGAATCTTCTTTTTGAATAAGAGTTTTGATGTCTTAAATCTCTCGGTCATGGCCTGCTCTGAGAAGAGCTCCTAAAGATGGAAAATCATGATGTCTAAGTCCATGCTCTCATGTTATTTTTTATGCTTAGAATTTACCGTTACCAACATTATGCATGTGATCGTTTCACGATCCTTTTTAGCTTCTCTAATGGCTTATGTTCATTGGCATCAGCATCAGGTTTGTCAGGGAGGGGCTCATAAAAAAATAAACTATACATTCAGATCTGAGGACTATCTTCACCATCCTAAACCAATCCGTAATGTTTGAACCACCTAGTTTGTTATCAAGAATTGAGAAAAGGTTTATGTTTGGATTCATTGTTCGACCTAGATATAAGATATAAATTTTTCAAACATTAGTATATGTACATGCATTTAATATAAGTTCTTTAATTAAACACATATATCCTACTATTTTTATCGACATTCAAATAGCCACTTCTATTGAATTCAAGAAATCTAGTCCAACCAATTTTCCTTAGTAGGTAGCATCCATAACCCATTCATTATGACCTCCACTATAGCAGGTCAAGCCATAACAAACAACCATGGTTAGAACCCATTTTTTTCATTCCTTGCAATTTCTAGTTCATTTGAGTTCTCTTTCTCAAGATGTGTGTCCCTAATTATTTTACTCCTCGAGTATGTCTCCAATCTAGCATTAGCTCCACTAACATGGACAACTAACCCATTTTAGTTAAGGCATTAACCCCATCTAGTCTCATAACCAAACACATGTTAAGAGAAAGCATGTTGTACATGTCCTTATACCTGTTAATAAGGTTCGTATTATGATTTCTGACACGAAGACAATTTATCACCTTAATATTATTGTAGGGATTTTATTACTGCAGCTAGTCTCACCCTAGTCTAGGTCTTATACGATGGATATGATTATAATAATAATAATTTCAGGCTATTTGAATTATTAATATAAGGGAACATGCTCAAGACTAGTACATCATAATCATTTTATTATGCCAAGACTCCACATAGCATGCAAAACAAACAAGGTCCATGTTTAAGTTCTTGCACCTATGTCTATATGTTTTAATTTAACAATTTAAATCATGTTTGTAAAACCATATGTAGAATCCAATTCCCATACTAGAAATCGACTAAGTTATAAAAATCCCTCGGGTACTTGTAAATCTAATACCGACGGTGACTTTCAAGTAGGAGAGGCCCCCTTAAAATAAATGAGCAGCCAAGTTCAATCCTTGCCAAAATAACCACGTTCACTTTGATTCATTGTACCACAGAAAATTTAGATGGCCCTCAATTTAAAGCATTTACACGTGTAGAAAAACATTGTTAATTTATATGATATTTAACTAGACTAAGTTTGAGTAAAATCTTAATCTAGTTATCACATAATTTTCTATAATAGAAATTGAAACCTAAGTCATGCATAGCATACTTAAATCAATTCATAGAAAATATCATTTCAACGTATTATCGATAAGTGTATTATTACACTAATTATCATAATAATTTTATAATATAAACACTATAGTTTTAGTCATTTTTATACTTCATATAAAAGATTTCATGTGGTATGTAGTTGTTTATTATGCAAATGCAGTTACTAGGTAAATCTTGGGAGTAAAATGAACTAAAGTGGAATTCTATGAAAAAAGAGTGAAAAAGGTGCAAAATGATGCGTGGAGCTTGAAGATTTGGCTTAGAATCGAAGCTGTCGAAGATCGGTGAAGTTACAAGGAGATTTTTGAAGAAAAATAAATTCACGATCGTGACAATGCCTTGCGGTCACGACCTATTCACTTCAGAAATAGAAATATGCCAATCAAAGGTTCACGGTCGCGAATCACATATCGCGGTCGCGACATGGACGGTTTTCTGGTATTATCTTCTTAACTACCAACAGCTAGATAAGCATGATCAACTGCCATCAACCACCATCAACTACCAATGACAAGACACTTATCAGGAGTCAACCAATCATGAAAAGGTGCCTATCCATTGTGGATTGAATCAAAGCCTCTCAACCAATCACATTGAAGAGATGCAATCTTTCACCAATGGATGTGACTCTTCATTTTGTTAGACGCAACCCTTCAAACTCTATAAATATGGCTCCAAATCCTTAACAATTTCATGTGGTATTCCTTCAGTGCAATAAAGGAAGTGCAGAGAAAAAAGAGTGCAAATATAGTGTGTGTACAGTTAGATTCGCTACGTTCTTAAGTGTTAGCGAGAAAATGTTTAAGTGATTCGAATCCTTATTTCGATCACTAGATTTCTCTATATTCTCGAGCGATTGTTGTATAAGTGTACTTGC
>CATIWQ010318261.1:0-37500 GCA_949673415.1 Euphorbia schlechtendalii | reverse complement strand
CTTTTATTTTCCTTCGGGTATTGCACATATTTTACGGAAAATGTAAATAATAGGTTAGCGGGCGGTTGCATCCCCCGATTTTTGAAGCATTGTAATTTTATTTTCCGCATTTACTTACTGTTTTTGTGGATGATTTATTTTTCCGTTTTTGTGAATGTTTTATTATTTCGCAATACGTGAATCATGCATTTAATTTCAAAAATGACATAAGTGCGAATATGCACAATTAAAAGAAAACGGTTTTCTGTAGATGTAATATATTGCGGTCACTTAAGAAATAAGCAACTTATCCCGGACCCGAATCTCTGTATCTTGGTGGGTTGTCCCCCGCACGTTAAGCCTCACAGGACTCTAATTCCTGGAAAGAGCTAATCCAGGTGGCGACTCCACACTGAGAGACGGCGGATTTGGGTTCGAATCGATCTTAAACGTTTTCGCCTTTTTCTCTTTTTAACCTTTTTTCCGGGTCCCAGACCCGGTGCCTTTTATTCTCTTCTTCAAAACACCCCGGTGGACCGCGCCTATAAACCCCGCGCGCTCTCGGCCCACCGCTCCGTGTCGCCCGCTCACAACGCGAAGACAATGAACGACAACTAGCATCTCTTTCTCGTGTGTTGGGTATTGTTGAGTTTTCGATTTTCGTAAGCAATGGGATGGCCATCTTGCATAAGCACTCCTCCTATGGCAAAGTCGGAAGCATCGGTGCATACTTCGAATGGCTTGTCGATGTTGGGGAGTGCGAGAACTGCTTGGTTGTTACCGCATCCTTCAAGGCTTCAAATGCGAATTGTTGCTTGGTTGCCCAACACCAAGCTTGTCCCTTCATGAGCAATTCGGTGAGAGGCAAAGCAATGGTTGAATGCCCCTCAATGAATCATCGATAGTAGTTGACAATGCCTAAGAAAGATCGTAATCGGTTGGCTTTGTGGGCGGCTCCCACTCAACAATGGCCTTGATCTTTGTGAGATTCATGCGAATCCTCTTGCCACCGATAATATGCACCAAGAAAGACACTTTGCTTAATCCGAACGAGCACTTCTTCTTGACATAGAGCTAGTTCTCACTTAAGACATGAAGGACGACCCTCAGATGCTCCTTATGCCCGTCCATGGTGTTGCTATAGATGACTGTGCCATCTAAGTACACGACCACAAACTTGTCGATAAAGTCAGCCAAAACTTGTTGCATTAAGGTGCAAAATGTTGCGGGAGCATTCATCAAGCTAAATGGCATGATCAAGAACTCGTACGAACCATACCTTGCAATGCACACAGTCTTTGACTCGTCCCCTTCGGGCATCCTCACTTAGTAGTAGCCTTTGCACAAGTCTAGCTTTGAGAAATACGTGGCTTGTTGTAGACGGTCAAAGATATCGACTATGAGTGGGACTGAATACTTGTTTTTCGTCGTTTTCTTGTTAAATGCTCGATAGTCGACACACAGTCGAAGAGATCCATCCTTCTTGTGTTGGAAAAGAACCGGTGCTCCCCATGGACTCTTCGAAGGTCGAATGTGGCCTGCCTCGAGCAATTCTCCCAATTACTTCCTAAGTTCCTTGAGTCACTTAGACACATGCGGTATGGAGCTTTGGCTTTGAGCTTGACCCCCTCGATTAGCTCGATGGCATGGTCGATCTCTCTCCTTGGTGGGAGGCATTTCGGAATATCATTAGGCATGATATCTTTGAACTCTGCAAGTATTGGCATAATCTCCTTTTGGGATCTCTTGCATCGTTGTGGGCTCCTTGGTTGGTGATTCTTCCTCTACGATAATTGCGGTAAATGTGTGCTCCCCTCGCTTTAGCCCCTTCTTCAATTGATTCGAGCTAAGCGCACCTTCCCTCTTGCAATGCACAACGCAAAGGTTGTTTCATTGCATGATCACCATGGTGTCGTTGTTTGGTATGATTATCTGGTTTACTTGATCCATAAATTACATACCAAGAACGAGATCATAGTTATCTATCGGGGCAATAGAAAAGTTGGCCTTACCTGACCAACTTCCTATGTAAGCGACACGTCTTTGGCTATGCCCATTAGCCCAATCCACTCATTGTTTACTTCTTTGAAGCGAGTCTTTGATGGCTCCCATTTGATGCCAAGTGAACATGCGCTTTCCTCGCTTAAGTAGCTTGAATCTACCCTCCTATCATGTATCACCCATCAAACTCCCTTCTCGGATGTGGCTTCGACATAAAAGCGAGCTTGCTCACCTTTGATTGTCCTTGCCTTCACCGTGTCCAATCGCTTTAAGCATGCTACGCGTTTTTCCTTGTTCTTGTGCTCAAGGTCTTGGACAAATGCTACTAGCTTTTTCCTTGAAGGACAATCTCGTGCGAGGTGTGGCTCCTCACATAAGAAACACTTCGGCACCCATGTTGATTTGTTTCCTTTCGGCTTATCGTTTAACGATGCCTTACCATCGGATGTCTTGTGGTAAAACTTCCCCTTGTCTCCCCCAGTTTTGTTATAGAACGACTTCTTTCCCTTGTCTTTGGTGCCTTGTTTCTTTTGGAACTCCACAAGGAAATCGGCAACGTGGAGTATTTGACGAATGTCTTGAACATCACGTCTTTGTAGTTCAAGCTTTGCCCATTGGTTGAGCCCGTCCATGAAGAAAAAGAGTGTCTCCTTTGGTAAAAGATCAGAGATTTCTAGTATCAAGTCTGAGAACTCCTTCATATACTCTCGGATGTGGCCATCTCTATGGTTAAGATGGCGCAATTTGGCACGGGCTTCATTCTCCGCATCGGCTGGTAAGAATTGCTTCCTCAATTCATCTTTGAATTAATCCCAAGTGGTGATTATTGCCTCTTCATTGCCAAGGGGTTGGGACACGCGTTTCCACCATGACAAGGCATCATTTTTAAAATAAAGTGAAGCTTGGAAAGTTCTTACAATGTCATCGACAATGCCGGTGGCACCAAAGTAGCGTTCCATCGAGTAGAGAAAGTTCTCTATATCTTTTAACTTGCGGCTGCCATTGTACGCATCGCGCTTAGGTACATCGACCCATGGAGTTACACCCATAACTCCGGTCGCCCCTTGAGAATTTAGAGCATTCACCCTAGCTCTAAGTTGTTCCACCTCATAGCTCCTAACTTCACGTGCCCGACTTGCCTGAAACTCCTTTATGAGGCTGAGAATGTCGCCTTGGACCATGGTGATTCTTGTTACATTTTGCTCACACATCCTCGTTCAACGATCCGCCAATGTGTTGAGATTTTCTAACATCTCTTCCCGCACCTGTTGCACCATCCCTCGCAATTCCTCCTTGAATTTCTCGATGCACTTGGTAATGATGCCCTCAACCATTGAAGTGTGCTCCTCCAAACGATCATTGTGTTCCGCCACCGTAAGCTGCAAGCGAGCTATACGCTTCTCGAACTCAGCCATGGGGTCTCTTGTAACAGACTTGTCCTTGCGACTGCCTTTGTAGGATTGCCTCTCCACGTCGCTCACTATCATCGAAGGATTCAGATTCGACATTCTCGCTCTAATACCAACTTTCATGAGCTAAGATTTTAACGTTTAAACATCATGCGGCACTAGCACAAAATAACTAACCATATGCTAGCAAAGCTTTTGAGTGAAAAAATACACAAGACAAGCTACTAATGCGGAAGCTAAGTAAGAAA
Source organism: Euphorbia schlechtendalii (assembly GCA_949673415.1). Classification (NCBI taxonomy): domain Eukaryota; kingdom Viridiplantae; phylum Streptophyta; class Magnoliopsida; order Malpighiales; family Euphorbiaceae; genus Euphorbia; species Euphorbia schlechtendalii. The sequence goes on along the minus strand of CATIWQ010318261.1, from coordinate 33,863 downwards.
ACTAAGAGAGATTTTGTGAGAAATTTTACAAGTACGTATTAAATGCAACTTTCCAAGATGATGATAAATGAGAGGGGGGTTACATATTTATAGGCATTCTCCACTTCCTCAACGAACGGCTTGGATCGATTCTCTAGAATTATTTTCGATCTAACGACTATTACAACTTTTAATAGAATTTTCTATACAACATATTTTACAACTAGATAAGTAAGGATTATTCTACACATACTCTAGCTTATTCTACACAAATGAAGAGTATTCTAGATGTGTGCAGACTAAGCTAGAAACTTATACAAAATTCTAGAATTTTACCTAGAGGAAACCTCCTTTTGTATCGGGTTTTGCATCGGAAGCGCCATCACGTGCCATCTTGCAAGACTTTGCTATATTTTGCGAGAAACTTTGCATGACTGAGTGTTGGGTTGTGTTACCCGAGCGACGATGACCAACACACGAGAAGGAGATGTTATCGATCATTCATTATCTTCGCGTGTGAGCACATTACTTGAAGGCATCCACGTCATTCAAGATCAACACCAATAAGGTAATGAGTTACAACAAAAAATAACCAAAATTGCCTAACAAGCAAGCACGATGGCTAGACTATTTGGTAGAGTTCAAGTATGAGCTAGAGTATAGTCCAGGAAAAATAAATAAAGCGGCTAACTCATTAAATAGAAAGTCATTTTTGGTGTCGATGGTGAATGCACCCGAGGGGATGTTATTAGAGTGCATCTAAGAGGGTTTGACGCGAGATCAATAAGCCTAAAGATTCATGGAGTTGGTTAAGGAGGGCAAGACCGCTCATTTTCGGATCGATGATGAGGCGTTATATGCTAGAGGTAATTGCTTGTACGTACCCGCATGGGATAACTTAAGGCTAGACATCCTTAAGGAGTGTCTTGATTCGAGATATGCCACCCAAGTACTCATCGCACTTCATCTCATGCTCAAGAGAGGTTTTATTGGCTAGACATGTGGGAAGATGTGGAGGCATATGTGCGAACATGTCTTGTGAGTCAACAAGACATGGCAGAGCATGAACACCCGCATGGTTTGTTATCACTACTACCGATTCCCCGAGCAAGTGTGGGATAGTGTTTTGATGGATTTCATTATTAGCCTGCCTGTAGTCGAAGGTTGCCCAAGCATATTTGTGGTGGTAGATTGTTTGTCAAAGTAAGCCATTTTCATTCCTGCCCCAAAGGAATGCGTCGCTAAGAATGTTGTGAAGCTCTTCCTTAAGCATGTGGTGAAGTATTGGAGTTTGCCAACATCAATCGTGAACGAAGGGACCTACGTTTTACGGGAAGGTTTTGGTAAGAACTTTTTCATTTGTTTGGGATTGAGTTAAAAATGAGCACCACAATGCACCCCCAAACCGATGGTTAAACCAAACGTGTCAATAGCTTGCTCGAAGTTTACCTATCGACATTATGTAGTGGCTAATCAAAAGGATTAGGTAAAGTTACTTGACATTGCTTAATTCTCCTATAATTTCATGTAGAGTGAGAGCACCAGCAAAAGCCCCGTTCGAGATTGTCTTGGAGTTTCAACCAAACCCCCAAAGACATTGTTAGTGGCTACAAAGGAAATAGTCCACCCGCATACAAGTTTGCCAAAGATTGGTAAGATAGGGCCAATGAAGCAAAGATTTATTTGTAGAAGTTGGCCAAGCGCACCAAGAAGTGGGCCGCTAAGAAGAGAATGCACCACGAGTTTCAAGTTAGCGATCAAGTCTTAGTGAAGTTATATGAGCATGGCAGAGTGCGTGGACTTCACTAAAGACTAATGCGACGTTAAGAGGGACCACTTATAGTAATCAAGAAGGCAGGCTTAGTGGCATATAGGTTACCCGAGGTATACTCAAGGTTTTTTCCCGTCTTTCATGTGAGCCTACTCAAGCTATATCGTAAAGATCCCGACAGCGAGGAGCGCAATGTCAACAAGAGAGAAGCTACCGGGATTAGGGAACTTTTTGAAAAGGAAACCAAGGAAAACCTTTTGAAGGGATACTTCTTCTCTCTTGATTTCAGATCTAATGGTTCATTTCCCAATGACCTTTCCTTTCTTGTTGTCTCCAAAGCTCACATTCCCATATCTTTTGCGTTCTAATGAGATGAATGATGTTTCATCTCCATTCATATGTCTTGAGCATCCATTGTCTACATACCAAATTTGTTGACCTTCTATGGACCTAAGACTTATCTGCAAAAGTAGATGGTTAGAATCTTCGAACCCAGTTTCCCTTGGGTTCGGGTGCATCATAAATTAAATTAGGCCAGCCATAAGAATCATAAAAACCATTTTTAAATTTGCACATAGCAGTTATGTGGTTTTTCTTTCCACAAAAATTACAGAAAGTTTTTACAACTTCTATAACCATTTCTCTCTGCAGGGTTTTGGGAGATGGACAGAGATCAAATGGTTTTTGAATTGGTTGCCTCTGAGGTATTATTCTTCTTCTGGCGTGAGGATTTTTTTTGAGCCATCTTCTGATAGCCTCGTTTTTTATAATTGCTTTTTCCATACTTGTATCCATATTCCTTATAACTCTTTTGCTTGGAGATAGAAGCTTGACCATGATACATTATTTGTGGAGGATTTTGCTTCTGAGGGATGCTTATCTTCTGAGGATGCTTCTTCTCCTAAGGATGATCTTTCTTCTAAGGAATCTCCTTCTTTTAAGGATCCACTTTGCCAGGTAAGGTTATATTTCCTGATAAATGACCTTCAATCATCATTACTCTTCTGCTAAGTAGGTTGCATTAACCCCTACCAAAACTAGTTCCTTCTTGAGCTTTTCAACCTCAGCTTCAAGCTCTCCTTGCTTCTTATAGATTACTTTAGCAGTGTTGTCTCTTGCTCTATCACGGATACAGAAGTCTTCGGAGCTTTCCTCCAGTAGCTTCATGTGTTTCTTGTTCTTTTTAACCTGCTTATAAATCTGCGCAAGTACTTGCATAATTTCATCAAGAATATTGAATTTGGAGTTTACCCCATCATTTTCCTAAGATTTCCCTTTGGAGGAGTGATTTGAGGATGAAATCCTTTCTGTGCTGTTGTGCCATGATTCCACTATTGGATACATGTCATCTATAGCCTTGAAGCATATTTGTGCAACTTCTTCATTATCTGAAGATTCTGCTGTGCTTTCATTCTCACTATCGCTCCACGTTGCCACTATGGCCTTCTTTCCTTTGTTCTTTCTGAGCTTCGGACACCTGACTTGATGTGTCCTTCTTGGTGACATTCAAAACAAGTTATAGGTTTTTGATTCTCACCTCTAAGCTTTTCTTCAGATCCTTTGAATTTCCTTTTTGAGAAGTCCTTCTGGAAGTCTGACTTCTGAGGAAAGCTTCCTTTCTTTTGAAATTTTTGAGGAGACCTTGAGTTCTTCATGAACTTCCTAAACTTTCTGGCTAGCATAGCCATCTCCTCATCATCTTTTGAGGAGCTATCAATCTCTTCGGCTTTGAGAATGATAGCCTTCTTTACTTCTACTTTAGCTTTGTCTTTCTTCTGAAAGTTCTACATGGAGATCTCATGAGTGATTAAAGAACCGATTAGCTCATCATACCTGTAGGTGGTGAGATCCTGAGCTCAATCTATGGCGGTCTTCTTAGCCTCCAATTTTCAGTCAGGCTTTTGAGAATCTTCTTTACTTGCTCCTCTTCTGAGAAATTCTTTCCCAACCTTTTGAGCTCATTGATAATATTGGTGAATCTTGCATTCATGCTGGAGATTGATTCACTCTCTCCCATCTCAAACAGCTCATAGAGAAGAAGATTATGGTTGATCTTGGATTCCTTGACCTTATTTGTTCCTTCATAGGTAACCTCAAGTTTCTTCCAGATCTCTTTAGCACTCTCGCATCCTGAGATCTTGTTGTATTCTACAGCATCTAAAGCGCAATGTAAAAAGTTTATAGCTACTGCATTACTTTGTAGTTTCTTCATATCAGAGTCATTATATTCACTCTTAGCTTAGGAGAGACAACTCCATCTACAGTAGATATAAGAATGTATGGACCATTGGCTATAGCAAGCTAGGCATACATATCTTAAGACTGTATGAAATTTTTCATTCTGTTTTTCCAGAATGTGTAATTTTATCCAAAGGACAGTGGGGTCTGGATACAGATAGCCCTTCTAAGAGAATCTGTGTGGTCATGTTACCATGTAGATGTTTTAAGCTATTTTCACCCATGATGATCACTTACTCTAGATTTGTTAAATCTGTTTTGCTTTGAGTTAAGCTCTGATAGCAATTATTGGACCCAGTAGGTTGTAAAATAGGTTAGAGGGGGGTGAATGACTCTCTTTCGAGTTCACTCAACAGATGCAGAAAAGCTATGATCTCAGCTTCTAAATGATATTCTGATTAACAATGTATTCCTCAGAATCCCCTTTTTAAATTTAACAATGTTTCTGATGTAAAATGATTTGAAAATATAAAGCAGGGTATAAGAGAGTGCAAACAGATATTTTTATCCTGGTTTGGCCTCTGCCTAATCCAGTTCTTGGAATCTCTTGTCCAAGATTTAATCCACTAGTGATTTTTCTTTTGGTGAAAATACACCCTTTACACAGCCTCTGACTGAAGTTCCTTTCAACAGTCCTAGCCTTCAATGAGCTATACCAATACAGCAGTATCATCCTCCTGTATCTTAGGCTCTGAGCTTTATCCTTTTGTGTGCCTTCCTAAAAGGATTACTAAGCTCCCTCACACTAACTTACTCTTAGCTAGTGTTTTTACAATTGAGATTTTAAATGACAAATGATGTGCTTCTGAACTTTGTTTCAGTCAGCTTGATTACAAACAGTTATGAATGAAAAGTTTGCTAGAAGAAGATTGCAATGAGGATTTGAGAATTTGTTCACTCTTAATTGCTTTCAGTTGTTTAGGTAATCTTCTTCAATGGCGGAAATCATCCTTTTATAGAGAGAGAGAATGTTTCTGTTGTACTTGGAATGATGCACAAATTCTTCCCGTTATCTCACAACCTTGTTTCCATTAAGAATCCGTTTAAGAGCCTCGTCCAAATTTGATCCGCGCTACACTTGCTAGGAACAAAGTGGGACCCATATCTTGTACGGTTGACAAAGTTTTAGCCAAGCGGAATGTTTTTGTTCCTGAACTTATAACAGATTTTGTCCTTATTCAGACTGAAGTACAACAAGGTGCAGTGGCAATTAATGCGAGAGTAGCTATCTTGTCTTCTTATGCTGAAAGGCTAAGACTCCCTTTACTAGTCTTCAGAGGGGCTTCCTCGCAACTCAGAATCTTGAGATGTCTTCAGAGGTTGCAATCTTCTGAGGTTGTTTGGTTCTTCAATCTTCAAGAGCACGATTAGCCTTCTGAGTATTCATGTGCTTTTAAACTCAGAACTTACAAAACTCTAACTTGATTGCTCAGAATCCAACAACAAGTTTCTAGATTAGTCTTCACACATCTAGAATTCTCTACATGTGGGTGGAATAGACTAGAATGTATCTAGATTAATTTATACCTAACTAGTTGTAAAGATATTTTGTAAAGAAAATGCTAGCGAAATTTGTAATAACCTTTGAATTTAGGATAATTCTAGAGAATCGATCCTAGTAGTTCGTTAAGGAGGTGGAGAATGCCTATAAATACATAACTCTCCTCTCAATTGTAATCACCTTGGAAAGTTGTATGTAATACATTAGTAAAGGTTCCACAAAATCTCTCTCTAGTGTTCTTACTTAGCTTTTGCATTTGTAGTGCATCTTGTGTAGAATTTCTCGCAAATGCTTTGCTAGCATATTGTTAATTGTTTTGTGATAGTACCGCATGGTGCTGAAGTGTAAAAATCTTAGCCCGTGATATTAGGATGCTTCAATATATGTAACCTTTATCACTGCACAATGTTTGTTTGCTTGTTTAAATGTGTGGTTGATTTGTTATCTAAATGTTTGCAAGGTTGTTAGAAACTACTCAGTGTGGATTTAGTTGTTTAATCTCCAATACATATATATATGTCACAGTTTTTCTCATGTTTGGAAATTCTCGAACTTTGTTTTAGAAATTCATACTTGCCTTGGAAGGATAATTGGTTGTTTCCAAATGGAACATTTTTCAAATCTTCAACCTTGTTACAGATCATAATAACTCTATTTCGTCCGCTACTCATACATTGTTCTGATTTATCTTTTAAATTGATGTATGCGAAGATCCTTCTTTCTTTTCTTTATGAGTATAGATTTTTAAAGAGGTTGAGTATCAAACAAGGATTTTCCACCTTCGCTTGTATCAATTGAGCTACACTCAGTTGGTTGGTACGCTTTATGTGTAATGATGATTCTCGGGGATGCTTAATTAATGAATTTTTGTTGTAGTTGGGGATTAGGAGCTTCCTCCTTTCTTTATATAGTTAAACTTTTTCTCATAATAAATTAAACAATAGTAGCTAATCTCATGCTTCCCAAATACATATTGTTATCGGGGCCCTCCAAACCAGATACCATACCATCATTGACCACAAACCTACCCCTTCGACATAACCCATAAGCTAACAGGCGCGCTTCAGGATCGCGAGTGATGCATTAAGCAAACATCACCATCGCTAAAGCAAATCGCTGTTGAAGCATGTCCTCGCCGAAGCATTGCCTCAAAGCCCAACCCTCGGCGTCGATGATACTTGTCCCTTAACTTTACCCACGTCGAGCCACTCCACTAACTCTCTTTCCATTATCACATTAAATGCAAGATTGCTAAAAGAATGGGGGGCATTCAATGCTCCAACGGCGGAAAAGACTCTTAGACAGTTTGCCACTTGTGCAAAACTCTCTTGCAAGGTCCCACTCATCATCAACACATTGGCCACTATAAATAGCAAGCTCTTTCCCACATTTGATGTAACTATTACACACAATTAATACTCCCCATCTGCTCTCCCATTTCAACCGACTTCAGCATCAGAGGGTCTCTGCTGGAAATCTTGGCTGCAGACTTGTTTTGAGGGACTATTGGAGACGTGGAAGGTCGTAAGCACAACCCTCAGCACTCCACATTGATACCAAATCGGTGAAGTGAGCGTGGATCTGAAACAAGATCTCATGGCTATCCCCCAAACAAATCAAGAAAGCCCTTGCAGGTTCTGGCAATCGTCCTGTTCTTGGATACATCGAAGCCAGGCGACAAGGCGGGAACCTCTAGACTGGCGCAAAAACTGACATCACAAATGGTGGAAGAACACACTTCTACAGGTCAAGAAACTTTTGAGGAAAGAAGGAAGAGGAAAGCCGCGAAAGGACATCATGGCCATGTTAATCAAGCAAGGAGAACAACAGAGCACGGCCATGGCCAACAACTAGACCATCTTCAAGTGTATCAACAACACATGGCACGCGCATACAACAACCACAGCAAGCACCAAAAGGTACCCTTGAAGGCAGGATACTTGGTTTTGAAACAGTTTTAACCATTTAACACTGATAATAAGGGGAAGTTTCTTCCTAATTGGGAAGGACCATTTGTTATAAAGTGAGTCTTGATCAAAGGAGCTGTGAAAATCATGGACCTCGATAGAAATGAGTTTATTAACCTGCTGAACTAGGACATGCTAAAGGGTTATCACATCTAAATCGAAAGAACTAAATAAAAAAACAACGCAAAAAAAGAGATATTCAAATAACCCATTAGATTGATAACCTCTTCATCAATATCTGGCAAAAATGAGGATATATTCATGCTCGATGAATTGAAAACCCGAAAGGGCGTGAAAAAGTTAGCAACGAGTGAAAAATTAATTAGAGTTGATTAGAAAACCTGTATAGGTTAATTGACAATGGTAGTTACTCATTGAAATCTTTATTAAACAATTGTAGTCAAGTTTCATTTCATCAATAAAGTGTTGCTTCTACTATATCTACGTTTCTTGCTTTTGTGCTTGCATTGAATGTCATTAATAAAAATATTTCAATAAGCAAATTGTATAAATGAAGTGCCTTTGTAATGCCATTATTCAAATAAAATGAGAAAAGTTCAAGTATATGCTAAAAATTCAAACCTATGAAAGCATGTCAAATAAGAGGCCTATAGGAGATAGTCCTCCAAGAAACTTTCTAGTGCACTTCGACTCGACCATGTAATCATCACTCGATGGCACTTCTCTCGAGTAGGCAAAGCACGCACATTCGAACGCCACTCTAAACGTAAAGCCTCGAAAGCTACGAGACCCACTGCATCATAATCCAACCACGCAATGGAGTTGTGGTGCATCCACCGCTCCTCAAACTGAGCTAGAGTGTCAATGGCATGCTCAACGTTATTCCCATATAGACGAAATGAGGAACATGTTCGAAACCTATTGTTCTGCATTCTCAAATGAGATAGAGAGTAGAAAGTCATCATCTTCAAACTCAAAAAAGAAACCCCACGATACTCTATATTGACCATCATATCGTGAACTTTCACCAAGGGCAAGTCCAAGTGATCTGATACTCTGTGACCTCTTACAAATGTCAAGTCCAAACAACAAAAGTATGGCGATCGTCATAAGGGGCTTGAATCCCCTCCCCTTGAAGCTACGTGGATGAGAACACATCGGGTTATAAAGAGGCTTGTTTAAAAAAGTAAGCTTCTCTAACAACCACACCTCTAGCACATATCATGACACTAGTTCTTAACAAAAGTACAAATAAACAAGGGAAAAAGTACTTGGAGGATGGTGAAGTAATCTCCAATGTGTGTCAAATCGACGCTCGCAACATCGAGATGAAGGAAGATCTCCGCTAGCCTTACTACAATAGGTGAACGTCTAAGTCCCTTTCGAGAAATGAGCAACATGAGTTAGAATGGGGCAACTTTCGAGCCGACCCCATATATGTACTCAGCCATGAGTAGAAGAGCAACCATAGAAGACCAAGCTGGATGATCATGAGATGTACACATGCACCAAGACAACAAGGCATCCAGGCGAACTTTGTGAGATAAATGGAGTAGTCGAATCCAAGTTCCAAAGCTTGAACAAGTTAGCGGAGGAACCAAAGATAGACTCTGGGTTAGCTATTAGCATACACCTAGGGAAAGGAAGCCCGAGAATATCTCAAAATTGGAAAAGCAGATACATGATCAAGTAGATCCCAAAAAGATGTGCATGCTTGAAGAAACGCGACATTCAAAGGACAATGCGTGTAGGAACACAGGTTCTCTAGCCCAAAGTAGCTCAATCTTTCTCAATTATCATTGCTAAAAGATTTTGTGAACCCTCTAAGCATTTGGTTATGGTTAGCCATCTCGAAAGGTAGAAAAAATGAAGAGAAACGGAAATTTAAGAATAGGAGCTTCGTTGGCAGCAAGGGGCCCCCTCCTTCTATCAAACAGGAGCCTCACCGGGAGATAGGAGCCTCGCTAGTGGGAATGGGAGCCTCACTAATAGCTGGGGGTGCCAAAGCTCTTTCAAACATGGGCCTCACTAGATTTTTGTAGCAACACCTATATATACTTATAGGCGGAAGCTGAACTAGGGGCCCCCATGGTCATAGGGTTCTTTGTTAATCATTTGAGCTATGAACGCATCAAGAACAAATACAAAAGCAAAGGATTTCTATGCCAAGATTACCAAGAACATGCGGAAACATCATACATTCATCAAATGTATGAAGACTCAACATCCAAATATACAAATCAAAACATGAAATCCTACATCTACCAACCATTGAAGGCCATATACTATTCCAATACAAATGGTTCCTACGCATTAACTAATGAGCTAAACAACACCCAATCAATGGTCATAATCTTGACTAGTTATAGGAGCTACTATCATCATCATCCTCATCATCGGACTCCTCCCAAGATCCCATGACAATTGGAGAATACCTTGGGCCTTCAACGGTCTTCTCTTAACCTGAAGTACGAACGAAACACACCTTATTACCTTCCCTCCCCAACCGAAGGTGGCCCTCTGAATAGCACCACCACGGGGTGGGAGCACCATGGAAGAACGAAGAGGATGCGCACTAAGGCCTCCGCACCTTAACCACTTCACCTCATCCTCCAAATGGGTCACATCATTTATCAAAGTACGCACCTCATTCTGGGCCACCTAACACGCCAACTAGAAGTCATCTCTCTCGTGCTGGACAATGCGTGAAGCAGCTATCCTCTCTTGTAGCTTCTCACTCAACACATTGCTATACTCTAAACTCAATGCAAAGAATGCCTACATCAAAGAGAATACCAGGATTAATGACACATTTATACCATGCAAATATAATATAAATACTGAATGTTTTGTAGGTCAACTCACCCCACACATAGCGTATTGGGCCATGAGTAGATCTTGAGTCGTGAAGAGAGCCCTTGCAATGCACTCTGCCTCCCTCACAAGTTTAGGTTAATCAAGACAGTAATTAAACATGCATAAGTTGCAAAGTGGAAATCAAAATCTTAAAATTAACTTGAGGATCTCCTAAGCATGCCATGATTGATATATTCTAGGTCAAAATGTTCCATAGATGCTTTTAGATTTATAAATCATATAAAAGAACCTAGCATAAAAAGATTAAAGCATTACCAGTTGATGTGTGCTTGATCTCTCTTTTGGTAGCGGCGTTCACTTTTAGCAATTCCGACGATACAAGCTTTCAAACTAGGAGAGCCTCTATGACTTGATCACATGGATCTTCACCGACCAAAATCTTGAAGAGGTAGAACCCGTCGATTAATAGCAGTTGTTAGACTACTTGTAAATCAACCCGAAAATCCAAAACCGAAAGCTCACTTAAACTTAGAGCCTTCTAAAAGAACTCTTCAATTTGTTTGGAGAAACTAGTGGAGGATCTCTCACAACAAAAGAAGAGGAGAAAGAAATTAGAGAGAAAACAAGCTCAAAGCTTTCTGGTGTGCTTGAATTGATGAGGCTTTGAAGCTATATATGGGGAAAAATGGGGAGTGATAGACTCCCCCTAAAACTCTACATGGGATGGGATAGCGGGTTAATCGCGCGGGTATCCAAGGGAAGCCCTAGCTGGCTTGCCTTGTACCGCAAGCTGTGGTTTGCGGGCTTGCATGTAGGCCTCGCAAGCACTGCCTTGCGGCAGCACTTGTGGCATGCAGCCCGCTAGCATGCCCAGGCTGTCCCTGCACGTTAGCGACCCCCGAGCCCATTGGCTTGCGAGTATCCGCGCAGCCCTCACTTTGAACAACTCGTGTTCAGTTTTGGGCCCACTCGCAATGGGAAAAATCCCTTGATCGCTTCGTGCAACCTTTTCCCTATCTTTTCATTATATATGCTAATTATTAATTTAATCAATTAATAATTCTTCGTGCAACCTTTAAGCTCAATGTTCTAGACCATTATGGAATCCGATAGCTCTAGATGATCAAATGGGCTTTCTAGCAAAGGCGTATGATCATCCAATACTTGGAATCTCACGTGCCCGTGACTTGATCCGGTTCTGCTGTAGTAACCAGTATAATACACTCCTATCAGGTTAATTACCATTCAGTTTATTGAGCTCGGATTAAGTGTCAGCTCATGTAATAGCCATATCTATCCTGGCATTAGACTTGTTCATGAAGAACACCACTCAACAATTTTGTATCTTGATTGACTAAAAACCCGTTCCATCAATCGTATACTCTGATCAGATGTTTATGAGTGTGTCGCTTCAATAAGGGGCCCAAAGATACATCTCCATTATATTACTATATAAGGAGCGATGGATCCCATCTTGACTACATAATTTACCAACATGTGATCATCGCTATACCTGTAATCACCCATGTCATCCTGATCGCTAGGATATGAATAAGTATTACCCAAAGTATAGCAACTCCTACATAAGGTAACCAGTATCTCAGGTTTGAGGTTACTCGTACTACTACTACAATAAGACATGACACTAATACATGGACATAGTTATTTCCGAGTGTCTGTCTTATGGCGGTCTCTAATGTATTAGCCGAATACATTCATGTGTTAACTCAAGGTACCACCTCCAACTCGTGAGATCGGCCGCTTGAAACTAATCCAAGGAGTAAGCCTACACATGCTAGTCTATCCACTTCATTGATGTCCAGTCTCAATGGAACTATGACTAGGGACATTTAGACTACTCATAGTAACACATATGTGCAGTTCTCACTCTACATAGCTCCCACTATATCTTGCACTTTTATGCTATGAATTTATCATGGATTTTGTTTTCATCAATGCGTATATACATATCCAAACATATATGATAACAGCGAGATACAATAAAAAGAAGCATTGATAAGTAACAAAGATGTCTTTGATTATTATTAATAATTCAAAACTGTTTGTACATTATAGCTAATAAAGACATATTACCCTAATTGCTACTAGGGCATTCATCATGTCTAACAATCTCCCACTTGCACTAGAGCTAATTGGCCATGTGCTTTATACCATACTCGTTAACATGCTGGTCATGCTTAACCTGAGTCAATAGTTTGGTTAGCCCATCCGCTAGATTTTGTTCTGTTGGTATGTATTCTAAACTTATATCTTTTCTGGCTACTATCTCTTGATGAGATGGTATTTACTAAGTACATATCCATTTTTCTAGTGAGACCATGGTTCCTTTGCTTGAGCAATATCCCGCTATCGGATTTACAATGCTGGATACCACATTGAGATCACCAATAAATCCCTTAAGCAAGACAGCTTCATTAGCCACTTCTGAAGTAGCTATGTACTTAGATTCTATGGTTGAATTGGTAGTCGTATCCTGTTTGAAAGTCTTCCAAACAACTGCCCCTCCATTAAACATAAACACATAACTTGACTGGGGCTTATAATCATCCCTGTCAGATAGAAAACCCGCATCGACGTATCCCTTTAAAGTGAGATCACCTTCTTCATATACTAAAAACATATCCTTAGTCTTACGTAAGTACTTGAGGATAGTTTTAATGGTTGTCTAGTGCTTCTCACCTGTGTCAGATTGAAATCTACTTGTGACGCTCAACGCATGTGAGACATCAAGCCAAGTGCATACCATAGCATACATGATGGATACTACCGCTGAGGCATAGGGTATTCCATTCATGTGCAGTCTCTATTTTTGTGTTCTTGGACACTTTGATTTAGAAAGGTTAATCCCGTGAGACATAAGGAGATAACCCTTTCTTGACTGCTCAAGGTTAAATCTAGCCAAAACCTTGACTATGTAAGTCCTAGCAGCCTTTTGGATCTATCTCGGCAAATTTTAATACCAAGTATAAAAGTTGCATCTTCAAGATCTTTCATGGAGAACTTCTTTGACAACCACGTCTTAACTGGCTGAAGAAAAGGAATATCGTTTCATATTAATAATATGTCATCAACATATAATACAAGGAAAAAGATCGCACTCCTACTAGCCTTTTTATATACACAGGGCTCATTAGCATTCAATACAAAACCTATTTCTCGGATGATCTCATCGAACCTAATATTCCAACTCCTCGATGCTTAATTAAGTCCAAAAATGAACTTCTGCAATTTGCATACCTTAGAGCTATCCTTAGATGTGAAACCCTCGGGTTGTGTCATAAACACATCTCTGTCTAGATTCCCGTTAAGGAATGTTGTCTTCACATCCATCTACCAAATCTCATAATCATAATGAGCGGCGATGGCAAGGAGTATCCTGTTAGACTTTAGCATGGCCATCGGTGAAAAGGTTTCATCATAGTCAATGCCTTCTTTTTTACTGTACCTTTTTGCAACCAGCGTTGCTTTATAGGTAACTATATTACCATCCATATCGGTTTTCTTCTTGAAAACCCACTTGTATCCTATGATCTTAATCCCACTTGGAGCATCAACCAAGTTCTAGACTTGATTTTCGTACATAGAGTCCATCTCCGATCTCATGGCTGAAAGCCATTTATTAGATTCTGAGCCTTCCATTGCCTCCTTGTAAGTCTTAGGCTCATCATCTTCCATAAGAAAGAGATGTTTATCATCAGTGATGACAAAATCGTATAGCTCGGTAGCGATACGGTTTTGTCATCATTGATGATAAACATGTCTTCACCTATGCAATGTCGGTGTTATAATAGGTTGTTCCATGCTTACACTATCTTGGGTAACAGGTTTAGGTATGATCAGTTGACTGTCTGTTTTATCTACTTGAGTGCCTAACTTAAGAATGCTCCCACTAGCTTTCGCAAGTATATGCTCATTCTCGAGGAATTGAGCATTTTTTGAAATAAGGACTTTTTGTTCCTTGGGATCATAAAAGGTATACCCTATAGTCTCCTTAGGGTAACCTACAAATAGACATCTATCAGACATAGCTACCAACTTATCTGAATTTGTCCTTTTAACATATGCAGGACATCCCCAAAGTCTCAGGTGAGAAAGAGCGGGTTTCTTACCATACCATAACTCGTATTCACCACCTCGATCAGATCAAAGGGTCTTTATACTTTCCTAAGCTGTTTCTCTACTTCAGTTTTAAATTCTTTACAAGCATCAAAACTTTCAGACTTGTACCTCATAAGGTAAAAATAACCATATCGCGAATAATAGTCAATAAAGGTTTTGAAGTAGACGAAACTCTCATATGTCTTAATACTCAATGGACCACATACATCGGAATGTATTATTTCCAAAGTACTAGTGGGACGCTGACCCTTTCCTTTGAAAGGTTTCTTAGTCATCTTCCCTTTTAAACAAGGTTCGTACACACCATAGGAAGCCCATTCCATTGGGCCTAAGTCTCCACATTTGTGTAACTTAGTTAAACGAGTCTCATTTATGTGATCTAGAAGACAATTCCATAAGTATGAGGATTTTTCATTATCTAATTTTGATTTCTTAACAATGTTCATATTTAGAATTTTAGTTTTAGTATCTATAACATATATGACATTTAAAGATATTCCACAAACATAAAGAATATTATCATGCTGAATTTGGCATTTATTATGAGAAAATCAAATTTCAATTCCTTTCGTTGCTAGAAGTGCAACAGAAATAATATACTTAGTGACAACTGGGATATAATAGCAATTATTCAAAACTAAAACCAGGCCTCTAGATAAATGAAGGCTATATATCCCTACAGCTGTTGCAGCAATCTGTGCTCCATTTCCAACTTTAAGGTCCATTTACCTCTTTGCAAGCCTTCTACTACTTCGCAATCCCTATACAGAAGTACAGATATGAGTACCACAACCAGTATCTAATAACCAAGTAGACTCATAGGGAACTGTAGAGAAACTCTCTATCATGAACATACCTGAAGTATATGTCTGACTTGGCTTCTTCTTCACTTGTTAAGAAATCCGAGCTCTTAACCGGCGTTTCATTTCAGCACGTTTCATGAGTCTTCTTTTGACCTTGAAAGTTCTAGACTTTCTTATCTTCCGATCCTCAGCAATAAGTTGATTCTCAAGTATTGCATATCATATTGTTCCAATAAGTCCACCATCTCGAAAAAATTACAATGATCACCGATACCATACAAATCTTTTTTGAAATTTTCATACCTAGGAGGTAGAATTTTAAATACAATTTGTTTTAAGGTTTCTTGATCATAAATAATTCCCAATATCCTTAACTGTTCAGATTTATCATAAACAGTCATGGTAAACTCAATCGTTGAGGTGTCAGCCCCTAGACTTGTGGATAGCATGAATGTTTTAAGTTCATCTATCATTACAAGCTGCATAATTATAGACTCTAAGTCCATATTTTTGCAAAGATCCTTTTACCTTGGAAGTATTGTGTTGACCATGAAAATCTTTACGAAATTACAGTGCCTTTTGTGCTTCACGTACTTATCGATTTGATAAATAAATGGATCTTCTCCGAGGGGTTCGGGATATGGATTATCCAAAACATAATCCAAGTCAAGGCTCTTCAGAAACCTTGCCACACACTCGAACCACTCATGAAAATTGTCTCCTTTGAAAAATGGTTGTCGATTGGATACATTTTTAGCATTAGTGTTCTTTATTCAACCTAGATATAAGATATAATTTGTTTAGACATTAGCATATGTACATGCATTTAATATCAGGTCTTTAATTAAACACATAATTTCCTACTATTTTATTGACATTTAAATAGCCACTTCTATTAAAATTTGAGAAATCTAGTTGACCCAATTTTCCTTAGTAGGTAGCATCCATAGTTAATCATCATGACCCCCACTATCGCAAGTCAAGTCATAACAATATAGTCATGGTTAGAACCCGTCCATTTGCATCTCTTACAATTGCTAATCTATTTGAGTTCTCTTTTTCGAGACGTGCGTACCCAATTGTACGTCTCCTCAAATGTTTCTCCAATTCGACATAGGCTGCAATAATATGGAAGACTAACCCTCTTTGGTTAAGGCACTAACCCCATCTAGTCTCATGACCAAGCATATGTTAAGGGAAGGCATGTTGTACATGTGCTTACATCAGTGAATCAAGCTCGTATCACGACTTATGACGGGAAGACATTTTTTCGCCTTAATATAGTTGTAGGGATTTTATTGGTACCACTGGTCTCGCCCTAGTCTAGGTCTTAAACGATGAATATGATTATGAAATAATAATTTCGGGCTATTAGGAATTATTAACTCTGAGGGAAACATGCTCTGACTGGTATATCATAATCATTCCATTATGTCAAGACTCCACACAGCACGCAAAACAAACAAGGTCTATGTTTAAGTTTTTTTTCACCTATGTCTACATGTTTTAATATTAACAAATTAAACCACGTTTGTAAAACCATATGCAGAATAAATTCTCATACTAGAAATCAACTTATTCATAAACATCCCTTGGGTATACTTGAATCTAATACCGATGATAATTTCAAGGTAGGAGAGGCCCCCTTGAAGTGAATGAGCACCCTTGTCCATTCCTTGCCAAAATTACCACGGGCACTTTGATTCGTCATACCATGGATAATTATGTTTTAAAGATTTCGTTCTTTAATTAAGTGAAGTACGGGACGACCCTTAATTAAAGCATTTAACCGTGTGGTAAAACATTGCTAATTTTATATGATAATCACCTAGACTAAGTTTGAGCAAAACTTTAATCTAGTTATCACATCATTTTCTATAACATGAATTGAAACATAAGTCATTCATAACATACTTTAATCAATTCATAGAAAATCACATTTTAACATATTACAATCAATCATGCATAGCATAAGGCAAGCTATGATACCACTATTGGTTAATCAAGACAATAATTGAACATGCATAGGTTGCAAGGCGGAAATCAAAAACTTAAAATTAACTTGAGGATCTCCTAAGAATGCCATGAATGAAATAATCTAGGTTAAAATGTTTCATAGATGCTTTTAGGTTTATAAAACATATAAAAGAAACCTAGCATCAAAAGATTAAACCATTACTAGTTGATGCGTGCTTGATCTCTCTTTTGGTAGCGGCGTTCCCTTTGAGCAATTCCGATAGCTCAGGCTTCCAAACTAGGAGAGCCTCTATGACTTGATCCACACGGATCTTTACTGACTAAAACCTTGAAGAGGGAGAACCCGTCGATTAATAGTAGTTGCTAGACTACTTGTAAATCAAACTGAAAATCCAAAACCGAAAGCTCACTTAAACTTAAGAGCCTTTGTAAAAGAACTCTTCAATTTGTTTAGAGAAACTCGTGGAGGATCTCGCACAACAAAAGAAGAGGAGAAAGAAATCAGAAAGAAAACAAGCTCAAAACGTTTTTGTGTGTGTGAATTAATGAGGCTTCGAAACCAATAAATAGGGAAAAAGGGAGAGTGATAGACTCCCCGTAAAACTCTACATGGGATGGGATAAATCCCATCCCATGTATAGCGGGTCAACTGCGCGGGTATGGATACCCGTGGGTTGACCCGCGTTTGCGGCTTGGGGGAAAGAATTGCAGGCTTGCGAGCAGCATTGGGGGAAATCTAGCTAAGTCATTTATTGTAAAAGAATCAATGTTTTATAAGTTGAATTATTATTCTTGCTTTCAATTCTAAAATTGAGTAATTGCAGTTTGAGAAGGGTACTCAAACTATAAGAGTGGTAGTTAGCTTGGAAAGTACTTGATGTAATCCATCTAGTTGTTGTCAAAGGCTTCTCTGCTTGGTAAAAGGAGTTGAACACTAGTGGATTTAAGCTCCAAAAGGAATCCAATGACTAGAGGTAGGCTAGGGGCTTTTGCTTTTGCTCAGCATAAGCATCATTCTTTCTATAAAATTATATTGCTTGAAAAACCAACCTGAGTTGAGTAAGATTTTACTTAGCATACATTAACTTAACTTGGCAAAGAATTTGTAAACTCTAAAGTTAACAAGTTAATCGATATTCACCCCCCTCTGACCGATTCTATAAAATAAAAAGGACCAACACTAAGTTCCCCACTACCTATAACCTAGGTAGTGTTTTCAACAATCACAAGGTTGAATAAGTTTGTGAAGAAAGAACACTTAATCACTCAAGATTTCACTCTCTTTTTTCTAAGCTATTCTATAGATGATTACAATGAAGTACTTATCTCAATGTTTTTGTATCTTTCTTAGAAGTATGAAAAGACTAAGCTCAATATCTTCAATAGCAAAAGAGGTTATCAATTAAGTTCTTTGTTATGTCTTGTGTGTCTTCATAATTTATCTTGGCAAACTTTTCATACGCAATTTGAAGTAGCTAGCTGTTATGAATTCGTTGAAAACATCTTGTGACCATTGTAAGATGTGGCTTGGATCTTAAAGGTCTTTTACCGTTTGTTTCTTCATTTGGAATATCTTCAAATGGTGGTTAGTCTTCATTAGTCATTTGATGCTTGATTAGGAGTTCAAAGCTTAATTTGGTAAGTCCCCAAAGGTTGATGATCATCATTTGTTCAATGAACGTTGATTTGATTGAAAATTGGTAACTGTTGAAGACTTTGCTAAAATTGTTACTAGATCGACTAGCTTCTCTTACTAGAAAATCAGCAACGTTGATCCTTTTTCAGCTTTCAAAGATTTTTTTTTCAATCTCTAACATCTGAAATAATTTCTCCAAGACATAGATATTTGCAAATATACACACAATTAGACATATGATTTTCGCATCTCAAATTCAAGTTAACTCAAAATAGTTTTGTTAGACATTTGTGCACATGAGTTGAATTAAATAATCAAATGATTAAACATAAATGTGAGATATTAATTACATAATACTCAAATAAATAAATGTGTGTTAAATAAATTTGGGCCATTAAATATGATGTACTCAAAAATAAACTTAGCATTACACATATATGGCACAAATTTGATTATGTGTTTTTATTCTTTAAGTGAATTGGTTTGTCATCTTCACAACACTTAGGATAAGTTTTATCCTAAAACTGAGATTGTAACACTCCTAAATTGGTGATGCAATGATATTCATGTTTGTTTGGTTTTAATTTTTGTGTGAGATTTAATTTGCTTGGTAGCAACTCGTTATAAATAATCTAATTCATTTAATTTTCTAAATGGAAACAACTTGAATTTATTTGATGATTCAAACACTTACATTTAAACTTTAGAGTTTATATCACTTAAGAGAAATATATAACACTTCTAAATTTATAATTTCACTAAAATCATCACATCTTAAAACAACAAACTCTCTTCTTTTTACTTTAAAATTTTCATGTAAAAAAATTATATAAGAAACATTTATTTCTTTCAACACGAGCCTCAAAAATATTTTGCTCATTTTATTCAAACTTAAAAATAAGATTCATATTAATATAGTCATAAATAATTTATTTTTTTTCAAGAAAATATACAATGGAGTGGTTTGAAAGTAGTATAAAACGCTTATACCACCAGTTGTGTGCAGCAATTTGTGGTATAAAAGTATAAAAGTTATATATCGATTTGCAATGCATTATTTTGGGGTATAAGTGTTCTATACATACCAATGTTCTGCGGCATAAAAGTGACATAAATTGCATAATTGGAAATCATATGAATCAGTTTGTGGTGTAAAAGCCATATAAGCTCTTTGTAACAAGTATAAAATACCATAAAATGCTAGCTTAAATACTGGGCGACACTAGCATAAAACAACCAACGATATGCTAGCAAATCCTTTGCGAGAAATCCCACACAAGATGGGCTATGAATGCGGAAGCTAAGTACGAAAACTAATAGAGATTTTGTGGGAAACTTTACAAGTATGTATCGAATACAACTTTAAAAGATGATTACTGTTAACAAGGTCAAATAATAACAGGCGCGTGTAGGACACGCAAAACCCCCAGGCGGGCTACATCCGTCTGGAGCAGGGAAAAATGTTACAATGAGGCTAGGAATGTTCCTGCTAATCTAGACGGAGCTCATCCGTCCCAAGAGTAAAGCCTCGGTAATCATCCTGGTAGACTGTATCTGCCCCAAATGTGGAAGAAACCAATTCTTCCCGGATCTTAGAGAAATGTCCAGGCGGCTACCAAGCTGAGTCGGCTTATCTGCCTGGACAGACCTCGACACCTCCGGAGTAAAGAGTTCAATTAAAACTCTCTCCAAAGAGAGCTCCATAGTTGGAACTCTAACTTCAGATAAAGTTTATCATGTCATCAGGATAAAGTTCCATTCAAACTAGAACTCTAGATGATTCACACTTTGGATTAGACTTGGGACGTTCAACAAGTATAAAAGGACCCTTTGGGTCACCACGCAGAGGTACGTATTCTAAATTCACTAAAAAACTCCCTGCCTCCTCTCTTAAATCCGATCTAACTTAAGCATCGGAGAGGCTACGCTGGTCACACGGCTAGTCCCCCATAGCGACGGTTTTTGCCTTGTAGGACCATTAGACTACGTAGAAGAGGAGCATTAGGAGTCAAACTTCAGTCAGAGAATTAGCACATGGAACCACGTTCCAGGCCTAATTTAACATTGGTGCGATGAGCGTGGACTGATTTTACTTACTCAGGCGAGAATCTTGGTTCACATGAACATTTTGATAATTGGAAAATTTCAGTTCTTAGTCAATCTCAGATGGCTCACAACGGAACGAGTAATCATCTCCCAACCACAGGGATAAATGTCACGGCGGGTCCACCGCCTAAGGCTGGCGAACGCCCCAAGGTGATGGACCCATGGGAGGAGATAACCCACTCCTCCAGTTGCAGCAAAAATACAAAATTACCCTAGAAGAAATGGAGGCGTATCGAAAGTCAGTTGTCGAGAAGTATATCTCTTTCGGTGTGACGTATGGAGATCTGAGCAAGACCGGTTTGATCATATCCAGGTGGAATACAGTACCGCCTCGTAACTTGATTAATGACCTTGACAGCGCCTCGCAAGGGCTTATGCCACCCCACCTCTACAACATTAACCAGCCACCTGCCACGCCCATCATCCCTCACACAAATTCGCAGATCGCCTCCACTACACTGTCGAAAACCTCAGATATCATAACCATGCAGCACTTGGAACTGAACTCAGTCGGGCAGTCAACATAGTTATCATTACTCCAAGGATTAGTTTCGGTGATGAAAGAGAGTCAAATTCTGCCTGGAGACAAAGGGTCGACATTGGCCGCCATTCAAGGGTTAGGAACAGGAAAGCAGCCTGAATTAATCCTGAAAACTAGAAATTTAAAGAGGGCTGTTGAGCCAGAAAGTGAAGAGGAGGATGACCCAGAGTTTTAAAAGAAAGCCAAGAGGGTTTTCTCGAAACTGGCTATCCCTTACTAAGAGGCAACATCGAGAACCAATTTCTCGCCACTCAAGAAAAACATCCTCGACCAGACATTGCTAAGCCTTGTCCACGTACCTACTTTTGACAAATATACAGGAAAAGAGGATCCGAATCACCACGCTACTGACTTTAAGAATTGGATGGAAATGGCGGGAGCAACTGAGGCGTATATATGCTGATACTTTTCAGCCACATTGGGCGAACCTGCGACCCGATGGTTCACCTCCCTACCTCCTAATTCCATAGGTAGATGGGAAAAACTTAGTGACGCATTTTGCAAACATTTTTTGTGCTCCGCTCTGGCTAGATTAGTAACAAGAAGCTTACATGAAATTGTGCAAGGCCTCGAGGAAAGCCTGCGTGATTACTATAATAGCTTCAATGAAGCCTGCCTAGATGTGCGAGACTTGGACTTCAACACCGCCAAAGAGGTAATGCTGAAAGGCACATAGAGTTGAGATCTCAGAAATGCGATCCTCACCAGGCATCCCAAAAGCCTCCAATAAATGCTGGGCATGGCCAAAGATTGATTCCAGTGGATGAAATAAATTTCAATCGAAGGAAAGATGGTTGGGGCAAGGAAACAAAGAGAGAGGATAGACAAAGATTTGACGATAAACGGTGAAGGAATCGAGGCGAATCTAATCGAAGCGGTTATCTCGAAGAGGAACGACCCAGGCTGAATACTTCTCTGAGCTAGATACTAGTGGCTATCAAAAAGACTCTAGAGAGAAAAAACATCCGTTTTCCCAAAATCCCTTATGGAGTCTCCTTGGGTCACGATTTGAACAAATACTGTGACTATCATAGAGTTAAGGGACATCACACGGATGATTGTAGATCACTGGCTGACATAGTGCACGAGCTGATCAAAGATGGGAAATTTAGCCAGTTCGTAAAAGGAATCACAAGAAGACATTAAAAGAAAGAAGGAAGTGAAGATGAGAGGGAGGAGGATTCGAATAAAAATTCCAGGGGCACAAAAGGAGTTATCATGTTAATTGCAGGTGGACCGGAATTTGAGTCACCCAAAAAGAAAGCTAAAGGCTCAGCTAGTAAGAAGAATAATGTCAATGGCGAGGCAGAAATCCTGAAACCATTCTAGAGAGATTCACTAGTGGAAAAGCAGCACACCGATCCCATAGTCATAGAAGCAATGATGGAAAACTTCACAGTAAGAAGAATCCTTTTGGACACGGGTAGCTCGGTGAACATCATCACGAAAAGTGTCATGGAAAAGTTGGCAGTGCACCACTCCCGGATTCAAGCCGGGTGTTCGCCACTCATTGGGATTAACGGCCTACCCATATAGTCTTTGGGCGAAATTACGTTGGAGGTGGAAATGGGGAGCCTCAAGCATAAGTTTTGCGGGAAAGTGGAGTTCACTATCGCTGACATCGCAGTGGGATTCAATGTTATATTGGGCAGGCCATTCCAAACTGAAACTCACATGCTCATCTCCCCTATGGACTTGGTATTTCACATACCAACTACAAAGGGGACTACGGTAACAATAGGCAACCCTCAAGTAGCTCAGGAGACATACTTGACCTCATTACACAGAGAAACACTCTTGGTCGAAGAGGAGTTGGAGGCGAAATTGCCGGAGAAGATTGAGGCGGCTGAAGAGCTGGAGGAACTCAAAGTTGGCCCCAAACGCTTGCTTAAAATAGGGAAGAACCTCTGCAACGATGCAAAGGTAGAAATAATTTGTGCCCTGACTGATCAACAACATGTTTTCTCATGGTCGTCTGAAGACCTCATAGGAGTTAAACCTGAGGTCATGCAAAATAAGCTAAACTTAAACCAAACGCCGAGCCGGTCAGTCAGAAGAAAAGGAAGCATGCACCTGAGAGACAGAGAACCATTGAAGAAGAGGTAAGCAAACTCTTGAAGGCTGGGCACATAAGGAAGGTTCATTATCTAACTTGGTTATCAAACGTTGAGCTGGTAAAAAAACCAAGTGGAGCTTATAGGATATGCGTAGACTTCATCAACATGAGCAAAGCCACTCCGAAAGATGCTTACCCGCTCCCTAGTATGGAGCAATTAACGGACGCAACGGTAGGCTATGCAGTCTACTCGTTCTTAGACTCAAAATGCGAATATAACCAAATACCCATGCATCCGACTGATGAAGAAAAAACATCCTTCATAACCCATGAAGGCACCTATTGTTATACAGTCATGCCTTTCGATCTGAAGAATGCGGGAGTGACTTGTCAAAGGTTGATCAATGAGATGTTCAAGGACGAGATAGGAAAGTCGATGGAGGTATACGTAGACGATATGATAATCAAAAGCATGAACGAGGCGGAACATGCTGAGGACATGAGGAAAGTTTTTAAAGTATTGCAAGAATACTACCTAAAGCTTAATCTGGAAAAGTGCACCTTTGGTGTAAAAGGTAGCAAGTTTTTAGGGTTCATGATTTCCCAACGAGGAATCGAGGCAAACCCAGAGAAGAACGAGGCAATTTTAAAGATGGAACCGCTTCGAACACTGAACGAAGTCCAATGACTAAATCGCAGAATTAATGCTTTAGGAAGATTCATATCCTTTTCAACCAAGAGATGCATGCTGTTCTACAAGGCAATGAAAAGGATAAAGACTTCAAATGGGATCAGCCTTGTCAAGAGGCATTCAAAGAACTAAAGAAGTTACTGGGAAAACCTCCACTCATCAGCACACCCTAGCCAGAAGACACGCTTTACATGTATTTGGCTACCACTGACGAGGTGGTAGGGATAGTACTAGTTCGAGAGGAAGGGCAGGATCAATTCCCGATATACTACACCAGCAAAGTGCTGAGGAATGCTGATCTCAGATACCCTTGAATTGAAAAACTCACCTTAGCCTTTATCTCCGCCTCCACTCGGTTGAGATCCTACTTCCAAGCCCATACAATTATAGTTAGGACCAACTTCCCATTGAAAAAGGTCCTCAAACGGCCTGAGACGTCAGGGAGGTTGGCTGAGTGGGCTATCCGATTAGGGGAGTTTGATATAAGATTTGAAAACAGGAGCGCCATGAAAGCTCAAATTTTAGCGAACTTTGTAGTGGAATTCGCAGGGCTCAAGCCCGCCAAAGAAATCAAGATCAAAGAATGGGAAATCCTGGTAGATGGAGCATCCTCTCATGAAGGAGCCAGAGTAGGCGTGTACATGCGAGGCCACGGAAAGATCAGATTCTCCTACGTCGCCAAATTAGCGTTCTCAGCAACTAACAACGCGGTAGAATATGAAGCCGTTATCAAAGGGTTAGAGCTAGCTCGAGAGATAATGCCAGATCGATTGTTGCTCAAAAGTGACTCCAGGCTGGTCGCTAACCAGATTAATAGAAACTTCGAGATGAAAGATAGAGAAATGGCAAAGTATCTCTCAAAGGTAAGAAATCTTATATAGATACTAGATTCAAAAGGGGTAGCCTAGAAGATTAAACATATCCCAAGAAAAGAAAATGAGCGAGCAGATGAATTAGCCAAGGCGGTTTCAAGAAAAGAAGATTGGAAAAAGCTCACATGCCCGTATGAGGTAATCATCCACCCAAACAACGAGACGGAAGCAAGCTTAATAATTGAATAGCGAGATCTCGGATGGACAAAGACCATCTATGATTACCTCTCCATGAACAAGCTGCCAGATGATAAAATTGAAGCCACCAAAATAGTGAGGAAAGCGATTCGGTTTTCCTTGCTAAATGGGGAGCTTTACAGAAAATCCTACTCCGACGCTTGGAAGAAGTGCATAATGGCTCAAGAAGGAGCCAAAATCTTACAAGAACTTCATGAAGGAGATTGTGGCTCCCACCAGGAGGCAGTAACGTTAGTCAGGAGAGCAAGTCTCGCTGGATTTTATTGGGAGTCTATGAACCTGGACGCGGATACATAAGTCAAGTCCTGCCACCAATGTCAAATTCATGCACAAAAGTCTTACGTGCCTCACGCAACGTAGCGTCCCCTGATGACCGCCTGACCCTTTGCAACATGGGGAATTAACATTGCGGGACCCCTTCCTGAGGCAAGAGGACAAAGAAAATGGATCCTTGTGGCCATTGATCACTTCACCAAATGGGTCGAGGCGGCTGCTCTTAGTAGTATCACACCAGAACGGGTTTTGGATTTTGTCAAAAAGAACATCATCATGCGATTCGAAGTACCACACCAAATCATCTCGGACAATGGTACGCAATTCACATCTAGTAAGTTCCAAGATTTTTTTGCAAAGAGTTAAAGATTGAGACCCACTTTAGCTCTGTGGCTCACCCGCAGACCAACGGCCAGACATAAATTACAAATAAAACATTCGGTCAAGGAATAAAGAAAAGGGTGCTAGAAAGGAAAGGAGTCTGGCTGGATGAGTTGATTAATGTGTTGTGGGCATACAGAATGACCCCATGCACATCTACCCGAGAAACACCTTTTTTAATGGTATATGGGGTCGAGGCGGGTGTACCCATCGAAATCAGTCCTCCATCAGATCGAGTGGCCTACTACACGGAGAAAGAGAACGACATTAACATGAGATATCACCTGGATGATTTACAAGAGAAGCGGGAGAGGGCGTGCATCCTTATGGCCACTTACAAAGCTAGGATCGCCAAATATCATGACAGGAAGGTCAGAGAGATCCGCCTCCAAGAGGGTGACATGGTCCTCAAGGATGCAACCACCTCACAGGTGCGAGAAGAAAAAGGCAAGTTGGGGGTGAATTGGGAAAGCCCCTATAAAGTTTCACAAGTCATCGGATCAGGAACCTACAAGTTACAGACCATTGAAGAGAAGGAGGTCCCAAGAAAGTGGTACATCGCAAAGCTAAGGCCATATTACATGGCTTACGACTCTTAGAGGGATTCAAGCGATCATACTCTTTTCCTTTATGGGCTTTTTCCCAAGGGGTTTTGCCCTAGAGGTTTTTAACGAGGCGACCCACCCTTAGAAGAGGTAGATGACCGGATGCGTAGAATTCCCGGATGTACTTTTTAATTCATTCAATAAAAAGTAGTTAATTTCAAAACATGCACATTTAAGTAATGATCATACTTTGAGATTGCACAAACAATAAAATGAAAATGCTTAAAACACTCAGGCAGCCAAAAGGCATAAGACCTAAATATCATAAAATGGTAAACACATGGCCATTGAGGCAGCTTAAACGCATAAGACCTAAATACCATAAAATGGAAAACATAAGACCATTGAGGCGGCTCAAAAGCATAAAACCTAAATATCAGGCTAATCCAACATATGGCCATTAAGGCAGCTCAAATGCATAAGGCCTAAATATCATAAAATGGCAAACATTAGGCCATTGAGGTGGCTCAAAAGTATGATAAAGGAAGAACCTTGGTGAACATCTGGAATGGAGTTTTGGATGAATGAAGCAAGGTCTCGGCCGCCAGGATCTCCTTTTCCACAGGGAGAGGCAAGATGGTCCTTAAGATGCTCTGGATTGAGGCGGTGTATATTGAGGGATTACCCTCACCCGCAAAGGATAGCAGGTCCGCCTGAAGAGACTCGATGCTAACTGCCCTAGACGGTTCGGCAGGGATGTCCAACTTGGTGCCCTGAAATAAAGAGGATAACTTAAATACTAATCAAACAAGTTTAAGAGGAAAATTTAAATTCTTACCGGCTGGAGGGAAGCCTCTCTAGTCATAGGGGAATGAGGCGACTCCGCAACGATCTCCAAAACCTTAGTAGGAGCCTTACGTTTCCTTTTCCTTTTGCTTGGATCTCCGCCTCGAATGCTAGGAACTGCATCAGCTGAACCACTAATAAATTCAGGCTCAACTCGTTCATTGGAACATTTGTTGCCTTTGGATCCCTTGGCGGCTTGTTGCACGAGATCACTAGCAGAAGGAAATTTAAACACTGAAAAGAAAAGGAAAGATTTAAGTACCTGGGAAAACTTGTGGCCCGGCATGATAAATATGCTCTGGTTGACTAGGCTCAATAATCCTAATATTTTTCGCGATGGCCCAACTAATGGTTTGGCATGTCCATACTCCCTTCCTAAGGGCTTTAAAAACATCCACCCTAGAGTTTGAGCTGGCAAAATGGCAAGCTAAATCCAGGGAAAGGTTCCACTCGGTTGGGAACCAAGGGTAATGGTCCTCCTGCTTGATAATGAAAAAGTAGTGTTTGAAATGTTTCACGGAGTCCACTTTATTCAAAAATTTGTAGAAACTACCTTGGTGAGCGAAATGATACAGATCCTCGCTCGCAGCCTTCCTTAACGAGGCGATCCGCTTGAAGAACTCAGCATCAAACTACATCTCCAGCCCCGTACAAATTAAATAATGTCCCACCAAGTCAATCCAAGCGTTGGGGTGGATCTGAGTTGGACTAAGGTGGAATTCCCTCAGAACATTGCTAATTCCTTCAAGCAGTGGATAAACAAACCCTGACCAAATCTGGTCCATGTAGATTCCAAAGTATCCTTCAAGTGGATGAGTGATCCGCTGAGCTTTGGAGGGGAGCATTATTTCACATTCTTTAAGCTAGGGAAAAACCTCCATCTCAAATTCCAGATCGACTCGATAAGGTCAACATTGGGCGTCCTATTCACTATTTCCCTAGCTTTTCTTTTTCCCTTGGCTAAAGTTTCAGGACAGGTGGCTACATGCCACCTCATGGGGCAGATGGAGCTCTTCTTCATTCTCTTTGAGTGGGAGGACACCCCAATCGCTGTTCTAGGCGGCACTGTAAGAGTCCGTCCCATTTCTTCATCTAACTTGGCCCAAGCCGCCGTAGAAGATGACTGTGGAGAGGAGGTGGACTTATTGCGAGATGCCCTACTTCCATCTGACTCAGACATGTCTTTAATTAGATGGGGCACCCTAGAGTTTGAGACATAATCAGTATAATCTACGTTCAAAGGTTTGAAGTACTTGGAGTTCATCTCAGCTATTTCCCTACTAAATTGGCTACTAAAGGACGAGGCGGAATCAGTCATTGCCACCTATTATAAGTCCTAATCAGTCAGAAGATCTTAAAAAATCCTAATTATACTTGAGGTGGTGCAAACAATATTCAAATTACCTATGTTGGTATTTTAGATCTAAATAGCAAAAAGAATGAACAAACAAAAATTCATATCGATTGAATAAACATCCTATATCTAGCACGTGCTCTACGCAAAAAACAAGCAGTTCAGGGAACAAGCAATTCTTGGAAAATGAGATACAAAACATGATTCATCTCCCAACGAATTGGTCAAGTCATCGATAGGCAAACAAAAAAGGAAATTAACAGCTCTAAATCCTAAGAATAGTAGAGGAGCTAAGCGAAGAACTAACATAATAGTAATTTTAGCAGAAAGCAACAACAACAAATAGTAGTAAATCAATGATAAAGGTAATATATGAGCTTACTTATACTAAGGAAATGCTTGATTGGAGAAGAAAGGTTGCAGAAATGCGCCGGAAAGGCAAAGTTGCAGAAAATCACCGAGAAGGAAAAGTTGCAGAAAATCACTGGAAGAATTGCGAAAATGATGAAATGAGAAAATAGAACCCTTATATAGGGTTGAAAAGATATATGAGGGGACTCATTCCCTATGAGGGACACGTGGTGCTCTGCCTGCCTCAAGTTCAAAATTTGAAAAGATGTGAACTTTTCAAAATTGCCGCTCAAGACACGTATACCCTAGATACGTGTCTCCAATGATAAATCTAGGCACGTATCTCCAATGATAAATCCACCTGAAGCAGGAAGATCCTAAAATGTAAGATCTTGAAGAAGCTTTCACATTGATGGGGGGACTTCTATTAACAAGGTCAAATAATAACAGGCGCGTGCAGGCTACGCAAAACCCCCAGGTGGGCTACGTCCGCCTGGAGCAGGGAAAAATGTTACGATGAGGCTAGGAATGTTCCTGCTAATCTATACGGAGCTCATCCGTCCCAAGAGTAAAGCCTCGGTAATCATCCAAGAGGACTATATCCACCCCAAATTTGGAAGAAACTAAGTCTTCCCGGATCTTAGAGAAATGTCCATGCGGCTACCAAGTTGAGTCAACTTATCCGCCTAAACAGACCTCGACGTCTCGGGAGTAAAGAGTTCAATTAAAACTCTCTCCAAAGAGAGCTCCATAGTTGGAACTCTAACTTCAGATAAACTTTATCCTGTCATCAGGATAAAGTTCCATTCAAACTAGAACTCTAGATGATTCACACTTTGGATCAGACATGGGACGTTCAGCAAGTATAAAAGGATCCTTTGGGTCACCACACAGAGGTACGTATTCTAAATTCATTAAAAAATTCCCTGCCTCCTCTCTTAAATCTATTCTAACTTAAGCATCGAAGAGGCTACATCGGTCACATGGCTAGTCCCCCATAGGGATGATTTTACCCTTGTAGGACCATCAGACTACGTAGAAGATGATCATTAGGAGTCAAACTTCAGTAAGAGAATTAGCACGTGGAACCACGTTCCAAGCCTAATTTAACAATTACAAATCATAGGGTAGTTACATATTTATAGGCATTCTCTACCTTCTCATCGAATGGCTTGAATTGATTATCTAGAATTATCTTCTATGCAATGGTTATTGCAACTTTTGCTAGAATTTTCTATACAAAACATCTTACAACAAGACAAGTATGGATTATACTACACAATGAAGAGTATTCTAGATGTGTGAAGACTAAGCTAGAAACATATAAAAAATTCTAAATATTTTACAAAGAGAACCTCCTTTGCTGTGGGTTTTGAATCGGAAGTGACATCGCATTCCATCTTGTGAGACTTTGCGATGTTTTGCTAGAAACTCCGCATGATTAAGTGTTGGGTCATGTCATTCTTCCCCACTTGAGATGGAAATGCCCTCATTGCCATGCATTGCCCTTAACGAACCTTGTCCTTCAAACTCTTCGATCAAGTTTGAAAATTACCAAAGTTTCTCCGCTGGTTCCCGACTTGTCTCAATCGTTGGCATGCCTTTCCACTTCACTAAGTACTCTTTAGTGGCAGTCCCATTGCGTGCTCGAATGACCCTTTTCAAAAGGATTTCCTCAGCTTCCCTTTCAAAATGTTCCTTAATCCCGGTGGGTGCTCTTTTGTTGACATTATGCTCCTCATTATCGGGATCTTTCTGGTACAGGTTAAGTAGGCTCACATGAAAGATGGGATGAAGCTTTGAGTATACTTCGAGCAGCTCCAACTTGTATGCCATAGAGCCTACCTTCTTTATTACTAAAAATAACCTCTCATCGTCACATTAGTCCTTTATGAAGTCCACGCATTCGGCCATGCTCATATAACTTCACTAAGACTTGATCACCAACTTGGAACTCGTGGGGCATTCTCTTCTTATTGGCCCACTTCTTGGTACGCTTAGTCGACTTCAATAAGTAGAGCCTAGCCTCGTCAGCCCTTTCTTGCCAACCTTTGGCAAACTTGTATATGGGTGGGCTATTCCCCTTGTAGCCACTAACAATGTCTTTAGGGGTTGTTGGTTGAAACCCCAAGACAACCTTGAATGGGCTTTTATCGGTGCTCTCGCTCCTCATGAGATTGTATGAGAATTAGGCAATGTCAAGTAACTTTACCCAATCCTTTTGATTGGTTGCAACATAATGTTGAAGCTAGTATTCGAGTAAGCTATTGATGTGTTCGGTTTGGTCATCAGTTTATGGGTACATTGTGGTGCTCATCGTTAGCTCGGTCACGAACAAATGGAAAAGTTCTTGCCAAAACCTTCCCATTAAGCATG
This sequence comes from Euphorbia schlechtendalii, assembly GCA_949673415.1. Taxonomy (NCBI): domain Eukaryota; kingdom Viridiplantae; phylum Streptophyta; class Magnoliopsida; order Malpighiales; family Euphorbiaceae; genus Euphorbia; species Euphorbia schlechtendalii. The sequence goes on along the minus strand of CATIWQ010318261.1, from coordinate 2,483 downwards.
AGTCCTATTGCTCACAATCAATGTTGGCTATCCCCAATAGTTCACCACATGTTTGAGAAGGAGCCTCGCGGCAGTCTCGACGGTATATTCCTTTGGGGTAGGAATGAAAATGTCATACTTTGACAAACAGTCTACCACCATGAATATGCTTGTGCAACCTTTGACTTTGGGCAGGCTAATAATGAAATCCATTGAAACCCTATCCCACACTCGCTTAGGAATCGGTAGGGCTGATAGCAAACCATGCGGGTGTTTATGATTCACCTTGTCTTGTTGGCACACAAGATATTTTCGCATATATGCCTCCACATCTTCTCTCATGTTTGGCTAATAAAACATCTCTTGTGCATGAGATAAAGTGCGATGAGTACCTGGGTGGCCGACATATCTCAAATCATGACACTCCTTAAGGATCTCTCACCATAAGCTTTCTCATGTTGGTACGTCTAAGCAATTACCTTTAGCGTAAAGTTTCCCATCCTCGATCCAAAAGCGAGCGATGTTGCCCTTCTTGACCAACTCCATGAATTTTTGAGCTTGTTGATCTCACGTCAAACCCTCTTTGATATGCTCCAACAAGGTCCCCTCAGGTTTACTTGATCCATAAATTACATACCAAGAAAGAGATCATAGTCATCTATCGGGGCAATGAAGAATTTAGCTTTACCTAACCAACTTCCAATGTAAGTGGCACGTCTTTGGCTATGGCCACTAGCCCAATCCACTCATTGTTCACTCCTTTGAAGAAGGTTTTCGATGGCTCCCATGTGATGCCAAGTGAACAAGCGGTTTCCTCCCTTAAGTAGCTTGAATCTGCCCCCGTATCAGGTATCACCCATCTAGCTCCTTTCTCAGATGTGGCCTTGACATACAAGCAAGCTTACTCACCTTTGATTGTCATTGCCTTCACCGCGTCCAATCGCCTTAAGCATGCTATATGTTTTCCTCGTTCTTGTGATCAAGGTCTTGGACAAATTCTACTAGCTTTTTCCTCGAAGGATAATCTCGTGCGAGGTGTGGCCCTCGCATAAGAAAAGCTTTGGCATCCATATTGATTGTTTCCTTTTAGCTTATCGCTTAACGAGGCCTTACCATCGGATGTCTTGTGGTGAGACTTCCCCTTGTCTGCCCCACTTTTTTTGTGGAACGACTTCTTTCCCTTGTCTTTGGTGCCTTTTTTCTTTTGGAACTCTATGAGGAAATCAGCAACGCGGAGTGCTTGACGAATGTCTTGAACATCACATCTTTGTAGTTCAAGCTTTGCCCATCGGTTGAGCTCATCCATGAAGAAAAAGAGAGCCTCGTTTAGTGACAGATCAGAGATTTCTAGCATCAAGTCAGAGAAATCCTTGACATACTCTCGGATGTGGCCATCTCTATGGTGAAGATGGCGCAATTTAGCACGGACTTTATTCTCTGCATCGGCTGGTAAGAATTGCTTCCTTAATTCATCTTTGAATTAATCCCAAAAGGTGATTGTTGCCTTGTCTTTGCCAAGGGGTTGGGACAGGTGTTTCCACCATGACAAGGTATTATCTTTAAAATAAAGTGAAGCTTGGAAAGTTCTTACCGTGTCATCGACAATGCCAGTGGAACCAAAGTAGAGTTCCATCGAGTAGAGATAGTTCTCTATATCTTTCAACTTGCGGCTACCATTGTACGCATCGGGCTTAGGTACATCGACCCATGGAGTTACACCAACAACTCCGGCCACCCCTTGAGGATTTAGAGCATTCACCCTAGCTTTAAGTTGTTCCACCTCATAGCGCCTAACTTCACATGCCCAACTTGCCTAAAACTCCTTTCTGAGTCTGTGAATGTCGCCTTGAACCATGGTGATTCTTGTTGGATTTTACTCGCACACCCACGTGTAACGATCTACCAATGTGTTGAGATTTTCAAGCATCTCTTCTCGCACCTATTGCACCATTGATAAGTGTATATTTACACTTATTATCATGACATTTTCAATCATAAAATGATATGGTTTTGTTTCATTTTATACTCCATTTAAAAAATTTCACGTGGTATGTAGTTGTTTTTTATGCAAATGAAGAAACTAGGTGAATCTTGGGAGTAAAATGATCAAAGATGGAATTCTATGGAAAAAGAGTGAAAAAGGCTCAAAAAGATGCGTAGAACACAAGGATTGGCTTAGGATCAAAGCTGTCGAAGATCAGTAAAGTTGCAAGAAGAATTATGAAGAAAATCGCAATTCATGGTCGTGACACCCATTCGCGGTCGTGACTTGTTATTCTTCAAAATAGAAAGTTGTTAACCATTAGTCACGATCGCGACATGTAATTCGTGGCCGTGACTTGTGACGGTTATTTGTTATCTCTTATCAACTACCAACCTCCAGATAACAACGATCAACCGCCATGAACTGCCAACCTAAAAGAAACCTTTTGGAAGTCAACCAATCATTGTGGATGAGGATGAATCTTTGCATCCAATCATATTGAAGTGATGCAACTCTTCGC
>CATIWQ010318258.1:0-11268 GCA_949673415.1 Euphorbia schlechtendalii | reverse complement strand
CCTTAGATATTTGATTGGAACCATTGAAGCTGGATTATGGTATCTAAATAATGAAGAATTCACATTAAAAGGATTCACCGATGCTGATTATGGAAGAGATCAATTGGAAAGGAAGAGCACTACTAGAGGATGTCATTTTCTGAGAAACAGTATTGTTTCTTGGTATAGCAAGAAACAAACCTCAGTAGCCCTATCCACCACAGAAGCTGAATACATGGTCGCTGGAAGTTGTGTTGCACAGGTACTATGGATCAAACAGCAACTTGAAGACTATGACGTAAAGTCAGAATGCATAGAAATTCTCTGCGACAACAAAAGCACAATTGATCTGTCGAAAAGTCCAGTTCAGCATAGCAGGATGAAACACGTTAACATCAGACATCATTTCATAAGAGATCACGTTCTCAAGAAGGACGTTAAGCTGGTATACATCTCTACCGAAGAGCAAAGAGCTGACATCTTCACCAAACCTCTGAGCAAGGATCAATTTGCCTTCCTCAAAAGAGAAATTGTTATGAGTAATCCAGTGTGCATATTACTCAAAAGAAGGAGTAGTCACTCAGAAGTATAACATGTCTCAGAGGCGACTATCATCTTCTGAAGTTAAAGGACAGTGTCACGTCTCAGAAGATCTGACTCGCCAACTGCTCTATATTTCAAAATTCAAAAACCCGAACCCCAAGCCGGATTTTTAGGTTAAAACTGTTCACATTCATCCGTTAATCACTCCCTTGACGGTTATCTACATATTAAACGGTAAATGCTGAAACTGTCACTGTGGTAAATTACTCTTCCATCCCTCTAAAACCACCTCTATATAAAAGAAAAGACTATTTATCATCCAAACACTTTACCCAAATTTCACAGAGCTCTTTTCTTCTTCGCTGAGAAAACCCTTTCTTCTGTTAAGAACCCTAAAACCCATACATACAAAAATAGCACCCAAGAGAAGCAGATCCTCAAAAGCCGATTCTAAAGAGCAAGTAGTAATAAAAATTCCTCCAAAGACCTTTGAACCTGTTCTATACAGGTCAAATCCCTCTACCATCATCTCCCAGCGAAATCTGGGTGATAACTCCTTTCTCGAAGAATCCACATTCAAAACAACCATAGATTTCCACCATTTCAACACATGGATCAGACTTAAGGAGCCAACCTACCCAGTAATAGTTCGAGAATTTTACGAAAACCTCAAGAAGTGTACAGTAAGCGAAGAGGAGCTAAAAACTATGGTCAAAAGCACGGAGATTACAATTACTCCTACCTTCTTGGCAAAACTTCTCAATCTAAAGGATGAAGGAATTGCTCTCAGAAGGGGATGTGAGGATGCCTTGAGCTACAACAGAAAAGCCTTCATGCCAGAAGGCTGGTTCGGTGAAAAGATCAGCACTCACATGCCTCAGGAGCCAAGGTACTGGAAATTTATCATGGCTCACATTCTTCTCCAGAAGATGAACTCCACGAATGCAGTTTCAAGCTATGAACACTGCATTTTAGTACACTTAGTGGAAAAGAAGAATGTCAACTGGCCAGTCATTATAATGCAACACATGCTACATCATAAATGCACACTCGGCGACCTCATCAGTAGAATTATGGCACATGTGGAGTGGATTGCTCAGAGGAAGATAGGTCTATAGGAAGCGAGATTATGAAGGAGACCTTTGATAAAAAGGTGGATTATGGAATGAAATGGGACATGGAGGAGGCCCTGAAGAAGGATATAATGAAAAAGAGAAGAGAAAAAGAATTGAGGGCGGCAAAGAAGAGTGAAGCAGCAAAAAGGATTGAGGAAGTCTCCCAAAGGGAACCTGTGCTGAAACAGGAAGAAGTTCCTAAGGTTAAAAGAAGCAGAATCAGCAAAAGTAAGGCACTTGCTGCTGAGGGAGTGTTAATAACTCCTGCTGAAGCAACTCAAGGAAAGGCTCAAGGAATTACTTATTCCATGAATAAGTTCAAATATTTGCCTAGGCCATCTGATGAAAGTAGCTAAGAAGATGAAGAAGACAGTCAACCCATCAGCATTCTTACCAAAAGAAAGAGGGGAGATTTTGATCATGACATGGTAATCCCTAGTGAAGATGAGGCTGACGATGAGGGGGAGAAGGTGGAAAAGATTGAGGAGATCAAGGTGAGTGAAGAGGAGAAAAGAGAAAAGAAGGGAAAGAGGCAGAGGAAGAAGAAAGCCAAAACTTATGGCGAAACTGTCATTGCTGAAGATGATCCTGAAAAGGATGACATGATAAGGGCAGTAAACTGAAGCTTGGTGGAGGTCTACACTCATGTTCCTCGCAAAGGGACAATTGGAGATATAAGGATTACTGTTGAAGAAGCAGAGAAGAGGGTTTTAATAGAAGGAAAGAAAACGCCTGCTCCAGAGGAGTTCACAAGTAAGATGAAGGAGAAGAGCACGTCTGAAACAGAGGAGGATGACTCAGAAGAAATAGATGGTCAGGTTTTGGAAGGGACCTCAGTTGATTTTGACTTGTCCTTAAGGGCTTTTCCAGTGGTCCCAAGTCCAGTCCCCCCAAAAGTGGCTAGTCCTACCAATTTCGTACTGGAGAAGAAATAACAATCCCCTCCTCTGGATCAACAAGTGTCTGTATTTAACCCATCTCATCTCTTCACCACATCTCTTGAGACACCACAATAATTTCTGTCTACTCCAGGAGGATACCCAACAGCTAATATAGATCCTCTTGAAGTAGTAGTATCAATTGCTCAAAAGATATCAAAGGAGATTGAGGCAAAGGAGGAAGAGGCTAAGAAAGCTGAAGATAATAAGTCTGAAGAGAAGAAAGATGAGGGTGAAGGGAAGAAGAATGACATTGAGGGGGAGAAGAATGGAGATAAGGAGGAAGAGTCTGATAAGCTGTATCTACTGAAAGAGGTTGTGCTAGAGGAAGACCCGTTCCTATCAACTCTTTAGAAGGAGGAAGTTCAGAGGACTGTAGTGGCTGAATGGATTGCTCAACCATTAGCATCAGATCCTGCTGATGAGTTTGTTGCAATGGCCCGCTCTGTATTTGACAAACACAACATAAGGTCAGAGGAAATAAGGGAGGAAGCTATTCTGGAGGATGATTCAGATGATGAAGTCCAGATTGTGAATGAGATTAAGACCCAGCAGCAGCAACAGCAACAGCAGCATCATTCTGTGCCAAAGGTTCTAGAAGATCCTAACAGCCCAATTACTCTAATCTCCAGACCTACGGAGCGAAGGATCTTTGGAGATGAGTCTCTTGATAACAGAGGATGGATGGTTGGTGACATTGCTGAGGGAGGAAATCCTAGCACCTCTGTTCCTGTCAATGCTCTTCATCATATGGGTAAGACTCTTGATGATCTCCTGACCATGGCCCTTCGCCTCAACAACTCGATAGTGGATTTGAAGCTTGCCCCCTTTAACCGCCAACTTGCCCAGAGCGTGGCTCTCATCTCAGAACAGGCACAAATTATCATGGAAAGGGCTGACAAGATCCCTTTACCAAGTCAAATACGTTTTGAGCTGATCCAGCATTTGCAACCTCTCATGGAGATAAGACTCAGCAACTACATTGATATTCTAGAGGCTCTCCAAAAGTTAAACGGTACAATGGAAGATTGGGGAAAAGGGGCTGATGATAATTCACAACGAAGTTAGTGGGGTGAAGGAGATAATCCAGAAGCAGATAGCAGATGTAATCTCTACTCTGGGGATTGTCATTGAGTGCACAACGACGGAATACTCCATGGGGCTAAAGAGTGACGTTCAGGGGCTCAGAACTCAGAATGCGTTCTGTTTATGGCAGCAGGAGAAGATCCAAAATATCTTGCTGAGATGCTAAATAATTTCAGAGCTGAAACTCTTAAAGCTATTGCGGATTCAAAAAGGGAGGTGAAGTCTGAGATCTTCAAAGCTGTTGAAGAAACTCACAGGCAAATCACTGAGACTACCTTTGCTTAGAAGAATGAGGCAGTGGATGAAATGGAGGAACACATTTAGAAGTACGCTACTGCCATTACCAAAACCACAACTGAAACCAGAGATATAGTGGTGGCAAGGAATACGAGCACTTCAGAGGCCCTTCAGAAGAGCATTGATGGGCTTAGTGAGCAGCTTGGTGGACTATCTCTTCACTCCTTCTGCTCCCATGACAATCAGATCGTTCTGTTCCTGCAGCATCTGGCGAATGGCCTAAATACTCAGTAGATATGGAATAGAGGGCTCTCCAAGTAATCCTTGAAAGCATCTTTCCCTCTGTTCCTAGCAAGGCTGCATGGTTGATTCAGCAGATTATCCCTCCTCTTCAAGCAAATGCAAAGGCTATTCAAGAAGTCATTCAGAACTTTGCACTTGATGAGCAAAAGATAGTTGCTCAATTTGTTGGTGTTGAGTGGAAGGAGAAGGACAAGCACAGCTTCAAGGAGATCTGGGAAAGACGGATGATTTCCAGCCAACCCTCAAGCAACGCCATGGAGATAGATCAGCCAGAGAAGACTCATCAAGATGTTTTTGTAACTCTTAAAGAAAAACCATTGTAATTGTCTCATTTATTGTAAAAACTCTGTAAACAAAACTCTATCAATGAAAAATTTTTACTTCTGCTCTAAAGTACAACTCTTTGTTGTATTAATTGTCTTATAATTCATTAATCAGAATGTATGCATAAGATTATGAGGGAGTAAGTGCATGCTGTGCTTGACTTCACTCAGAACCAACAAAATGAGGGAGATTGTTGGATTCTGAAGAATATATTATTTTGTAAATTCTGAGTTCAGAAGAACGTCGTCTCAGAAGCACAAGGATTAATTAGAAGAACTTCGTCTTAGAAGCACAAGGATTAATCAGAAGAACACTTATATATGTCTCAGAAGAATCACTCATCGCTCAGACCGTTAAAAGGCCCTTCTAAGGACTGCAAAAGGTCAACTCAATCTTTTGGTGCCAAAAAGTCAAAACAACTGACTTAGCATTTAATGCTGCCGGGCGTCTTGGGCCTACGTCTGCTACAAAACAAAATTTGCTGCAACTTCAGGAACAAATCTCACCTGCTATGCTGAAACATATCTACAAGTACAAAGTGGACCCGCAAAATCAACCTAATACAGTATGACGCAAATCAGACCTGGACGATCTCTCTAACGAATTGTTAACGGAAACAAGACTGAGAGACAATGGCTGTATTTTTAGCAACGGTCCTTAATTCAACGGAAAAATTCTCTCCCTCTATAAAAAGAAGTTTTCCCGCATCTGAGAAGGTTGCCGAATCCTAACACAAGTACTAACGCGAAAACAAATCTCAATCTGCCTATAATCTTCTCATAGCAAACATTCAAATCACATCTATTTGTAATTGAACTGACTGGAACAAAGTTCAGAAGTTCACAAAAATCATTTTTTGTAAAACTATTGTAACTTACACTAAGCTGAGGGTAAGATAGTGTAAGGGAGTGAAGTTTTAGTAAGAATGGTACTTATTAGAGACGAAGCTCAGAGCCTCAGATATAGAAGGACGGAACTTCTGTATTGGTATAGCTCAGCAAAGATTGTTGAAGGGTACTTAAATCAAGGCGTTGTAAAAGGTTTACTCTTCACCAGAAGAAGAGTTAATAGTGAATTAAATCTTGGACTGGAGATTCCAAGGACTGGATTAGGCAGAGGCTGAACCAGGATAAAAATCGTTTGTTGCATTTCCTTACTCAGCTCATTTATATTTGTGTTATTTTATTCCGCATTAAAAATACATTAAACATAAAAAGGGGATTCTGAGTAACATACGCTTACTCAGAAGCAACTTCAGAAACATCTTTCTGAAGCTAAGCGTGAACTCGAAAAAGAGTCATTCACCCCTCCCCTCTGACCTATTTTACACCCTTACTGGGTCCAGCATTTATCTTATTTTACCATTGGCAGTGTTTTAAAAAGCGCTAGGCGTTAGTCTGATGGTCGAGGGTGAATTGGGATCTAGACGGGGATTAATCAGGGCTTAGAAAGAACTTAGACGCTAGTTAGTAAGGTTTAAGCGCCAGGCGTAACCAGACAACGGCCCTCAAAATAGCGCCTAGGCGAACCTATTTAAAACAATGATTATTGGTTATTTATTATGATATTTATAAATTGTTTTAAAACTATTCAAGATATCTGGTAATTATTTTGAAACGAACAAAATGTGTGGATTTGAATATGAAATTGTAATAATAACGAATTCAGTTAAAAACCCGGCTTCAGCTGAGCTCCACATAATCGAGCGCTCTCTATCGTATCCATGGCTGCACTCCGTTCATGCTGCTCCTTCCATTCTATGTCCTCCGTGTTTTGGCCCTCTTCTTCCTTCTCCAATTCTAGTTTTGTTCCACAATTACTCTTTCTTAAACCACAATTCCCAAGTATCTACTCTTCCCATGTACTATTCCTTCACCCACCCGACCACCTTCTTCTCCACCCACTTCTATTGTACAGTGGCTTCGAAAGGCCTTTAGATACCCAAACTGCCCTCGCCACTGTCAGTGTCCTCGCCGCCATTGGCCTCTCTCTCTTCTTAGGCCTCAAGGTCAACTGTTTCCCTTGTTTAATTTCCTTCTCTTCACTTAATTCGTCTTTTTATAACTATCTGATTGTAGGTTCTGAATAGATTTTTTAAAACATTTCTGCTGTGTTGTATTCAGGGGGATCCCGTTCCTTGTGATCGCTGTGCTGGCAATGGTAATTTCCCCCCTTCTTTTTTATGAGAATGATATTTAAGTGGATATGAAATGGGACTGCATAATGTTAGGGTTTAAGTGAAGAATGATGCAATTTATGGAAGCAACACAAATATCAGAAGTTCATCATGCATCATTTTGAAAATGTTGTTAGAGTTTGTGTATGGTTGACTTGAATCAAGACCATTTTCAACTTAGGGAATCATAGTAGCACAATGATTCATTTGCATTTCATAAAAAAATTTCTGTATACAGCTCAATTGAGATATATCTAATTGTTCATATTTAAGTAATTTTAATTGAATGTGCAATTCATCCAGAGCTCATGTCCATATATTGGAAGTTACCCGGACATTATTTGGTCTTTATCTTTTTACCCTGTTTTATGTATTGTGAGCTCCAATCTGCAATCCTTCTTTGGTGATTTGGAGTTTTTTCATTATTTAAATCTGTTGTTGTGCCCTTGAAACTACTACTCGCTCTATCATAGTAACTAATCACATAAGTTTTTGTTGAAACACTGTTGTGGGATTCAAAACTATCATTCATTCTGCTGAACAAAATATACTTGCAGAGTCAGGTCAGGTGATTTAATAATGTTCTCTACAAGCTTGCAAAAGAGACATTATTGTATTTTAAGGAACTTCATGCTCTATCACGATCGTAAAATTGTTTTTTCTCAGCATAAGTTTTGGCTTCTGCTCGTACCAACACTCTCTCTGGTGGTTGAGAAGTTAATGTTGACAAAATTTCATAAATTGGACATCTATTGGTGTCTCTATATGAAATCCTGGAGTCAGATTCAATGCCATACAAATATTATCCACCTTGATGAAGTTCCATCCATTGGGCCTCACTGTTTTAAAACGAGTCTATATGTTTACAAACAACTGGTTATGACTGTTGTATGCAATGACAGGTGGCACAAAATGTGTATTTTGCAATGATGGCAAGATGAAGCAAGAAACGGGCTTGGTAGATTGCAGGGTGTGCAAGGGCGCAGGTATTACATTTCAATACTTACCGATATACAATTTTAATTACATATATGAGGAGACATAAGGAGTCAGATGGGATCTTGCCTTCGTTTATGGTGTTTGAAACAGTCATGTATAATTATTCATGAAATCCGCTTCCTAATTTGATAGTGATTTATGATTCCATGCTGACTACGAGCATATTCTGTCTCTATAGGATTGGTATTGTGCAAAAAGTGCAGAGGATCTGGATATTCGAGACGCCTATGAGCTCTATATCAGAGACATATTTTTGACCTGTAAGAAGTTTATTTGGAAGCTGCAATTCAATTCTCTTTTCAAAGATCTGCGATTGTGTAAATCATTTCTCTTTACTTGTATGTTGTGTAACTTTAGTAAATACAGTGCAAATTGCAGAATGTAGAGTAGTTCAATGAAAGTGATGTTTGAATATAACATCAATCCAGCTATTAAGTAATCTTCCGATGGTCTGTTAATTTTTTATTCATTCAAAGTTCAGTTCTTCTCCTTGTCATTTTCTTCTTTTTTATCTTATTCAAGTTATTGTATATTTTGCCATATGTACAATTCTTAGTATAAGATATTTGTCGGTTCAGTGCTGTTAACTTCGTCCATACTTTAGTCAATTCTGGTATAAAACTGTACTTTTGTTATTGAAATACAATATTCACACCAAAAATATCAGGTTGTGCGAGGAAATTTACTGCATTCGATTGAAGTAACCTTAAAAACCTCTTGGTTGATGTTATTGAATAAAATACTAAAATTTAATGAGGACAAATTTGGTGAAAATAGACGCATTGAGGCCAAATCAAAGGGCTATGGTTGAACTTTATTAACAAATTGTTAATCACTTAGCAGATAATTAAAACTAATTATACCTTCCTTAGCAAACATCCAGACTTCTAACACCTCATTTCTCACCTAATTGTTGCAGTAGAAAATCCGATTAAACGAATTGCAGGAGGAAGAAGAGAAAACAGACTTAATTGAGAGAGGAGGGAAAAGAGTTCTGTGATTTCTTAATCATGAATCGCATAACAGGATACAGAGCAATACACACTTTTATATCAGTTATAGCTAACCCTCTCTCTTCCAGCTCAGCTCACATACAGCCAATCAGAAAAGACTAAAAATAACAAACTAAACGTCATCGTTTAACTAATAACAGGAACTTAAAACAAACAAAAATACAAAATGATAATAGGAATTGAAAGTAATTCTTCCTCGCAACATTCCTTCCATCTTAAAAACAACCTTGCCTCAAGGATGGATATTGAAAGTAGGAAAACGCTGCTGAATATCAAAGGCAAACTCCCAAGTAGCTTCACTTTCATCCTGTCCCTTCCACTGAATAAGGAGCTTTGTTGCAGCTTGATTTTCCCGTTTGACCATCTTCCGATCTAAAATAGCAAATGGGGTTGGCACCTCCAACAGTGGTGCTGGCAGCTGTGTGGATGTAATTTGAGTGTTGGGAACCTTAGCCTTCAACTGAGAGATGTGGAAGACTGGGTGTATACTTGACTCCGGTGGTAATTTCAAGCGATAGGCCACCTTTCCAATTCTGTCCTCGACTTGGTATGGGCCATAGAACAGTGGTGACAGCTTGTGTGTGTTCCTGCTCACAACACTGTGCTGTCTGTAAGGTTGGAGTTTCAGGAAAACCCAATCTCCAATTGCCAATTCCTTGTCACTGCGGTGCCTATCTGCCTGTTGTTTCATCCTATGCTGAGCTCGCATTAGCTGTGACTTGAGCGTTTGTAAAGCTTCTTCCCTGTCCCGCAAGAGCTCATCCACAGAGTGCACCTTTGAATCCCTAGGCACATAGGGAATGTGCATAGGTGGGGGTATGCCATAAACAGCCTCAAACGGAGTTGTAGCAATGGCGGAGTGGTAGTTTGTGTTGTACCACCACTCAGCCAAGGGAAGCCAATCCACCCACATCTTGGGATTGCCATTTGCCATACATCGTAGATATGTTTCAAGACAACGATTAACCACTTTGGTCTGACCGTCCAATTGAGGATGATAGGTAGAAGATTTGCTCAACTCAACCCCTTGCAACTTAAAAAGCTCCTGCCAAAAAGCACTAACAAAAACAGGGTCGCGATCGCTCACAATTGAAGAAGCCATGCCATGTAGCTTGAAAACATGGGTGAGGAACAACTGCGCTACTCCCTGGGCTGTGTAAGGATGTGCAAGACTTAGAAAATGCGCATACTTACTAAGCCTATCCACAATTACCATGATCACTTCCCAGTTATTGGACTTTGGTAAGCCCTCAATGAAGTCCATGCTCAAATCAGTCCTAATGTTCTCAGGTAAAGGAAGTGGTTGAAGTAACCCAGTAGATCTGTTTGGATCATACTTGCAAGTTTGACAAGTTACACAATTCCGAATGTAATTGCGAACATCCCTCTCCATACCTTTCTAGAAAAAAGTCAGCTGTACACGTTTCACAGTGGCCAAAGTGCCTGAATGACCCCCTACTGCAGTGTCACGTATCAGATGAATCAGTTTCTCCCTCAAAAGTTGATCGCAACCAACCAACAACCTCCCTTTTCTTCGCAATAAACCATCCTGCCGGCCATACAAACCCCTCACTAACCCTTGCTGCAGATCCAGAATGAGTTGTTTAAGGTCCACATCAATCTGTCAACTAGCTTCTATATCAAGCAGTAAACTTTGAACAGGAGTACTGATAAACAAGGCGGTTAACTCAGCAGCTGACATTCGAGATAATGCATCAGCCACCATGTTTTCCTTCCCTTACTTATAGGTGATTTCAAAATCATATCCAAAAAGCCTAGCCATATACTTTTGCTACTGGATGGTAGAGATACGCTGTTCCAACATAAATTTGAGGCTCTTATGATCTGTTTTGATCAAAAACTTTTTGCAGCATAAGTAATGATGCCATTTCTTAACTGCATGAACAATGGCTAGTAGTTCCTTTTAATTAAAAAACATCCTCAAATGTCTTGCAGCCAATGCTTTACTGACATACGCGATTAGATGGCCTTCTTTGAAGCAAAACAACACCAATTCCAACATCGCAAGCATCCATTTCTACAATAAACAATTTGTCGGGGAAAGGCAATTCAAGGACAGGAGCTGTAACAAGGGCCTGCTTCAGTTGTTCAAAAGCAATAGTGGAACCTTCAGTCCAAGCGAATTCCCCTTTCTTCAATAATTCTGTTAATGGCTTGCTGATAATGCCATAATGTCTTATAAACCTTCGATAGTAGCCCGCTAACCCAAGGAAACCCCGAAGCTGTTTCACATTGGTAAGAATTGGCCATTCCTTAACTGCTTCAATCTTCTTAAAATTCGTTATGACCCCTCCCGCCTGAATAACATGCCCAAGATAGTCAACCTTGGCTACCCCAAATACACACTTACTCCGTTTAGAGTACAATTGATATTCCCGTAGTTTAATAAAAACAGCCTGCAAATGTTGCTCATGTGCTTTCAGATCACAGCTATAGATTAAGATATCATCGAAAAACACTAACACAAACTTACGTAGAAATGGCTTGAATACGTCATTCATCAAACTTTGAAAAGTTGCGGGTGCATTAGTCAA
>CATIWQ010318204.1:0-18455 GCA_949673415.1 Euphorbia schlechtendalii | reverse complement strand
ATAAATGTGTTATGAAAGTCCAGGCCTGGTCTTTGGTGAAACCCTTTTGCTACCAAACAAGCCTTGTAGCGTTCGATACTACCATTTGGGTTCATTTTGGTTTTGAAGACCCATTTGCAACCCACAATGTTTGATGCGTCTGAGGATGGAGATCGCAAAGGCTGTTGTTCCGTCGCCGATCATGGTTCACGGGACTAGTGGATCGAAGGGAAAGGCGGCTAGCCGGAACTGGCGACTGATACCATGTAGAGAAACCGTGGGCCAGGAGAGTGTTGGGCTTGATAACTTGAGTGAACATACAAGTGGAGGTGAGCTCATCTAACACAAAACCAATTGGCTTGTGTTAAGGCTCAATCTACTCCACTAATATGTTACTCTCTATTCATGTCTATTACCGGTGAAAGATAACCTCAACATCTCCAACACTCCCCCTCAAATGCAACTGGGTCTGGATCAGTTGCCACTTACCAAACATTCCTTGACCTATCTCCTCGGAGGCTTAAGGTCATCAACGGGTCTAGTCTTTTCGCTAGCCCAAACTCTACCAGGATATTTAACATGAACCCAGGATCTCGCTCTGATAGCATGATAAAAATAAATACTCAATATAAAGATATTAGCACCTAACTTGACAATTTAAAATACAATAAATTTTTTCTTAATTTTTTTTTATCCGGAGTATTATACATATATATGTCTCTTACTTTTTTTGCTGCCTACATTGTGCAATTTTGAAGTGTTTCGAGGTTTTAGGTTGAAATTACTCTCAAGTAGAAATATCATAATGTGCACTAGTTTGTGATTGTGATTATTAATTTTTTTCTTTCACGAGAAATATGGAATTCACATTGTACCTAGCTTTAGGTGAACAAGTAAAAGGTCTATGAAAGGTCAAAAAGAAGTTGTGTCTAGTTATTTCCTTTTTTAAATAAAAAAAAAAGATAGCAGCAGAAAGTTGCTCTCAGGTCTCAAAATCTGGGAGCGGACTTGGACTTGCCCTCGCCAGTCACCACCTACTTAGCTAATTCTTTTAAATTATAAACAGTTTTACCTATTTTTTGCCAAATTATAATGATTACTCCTCTCTTTTGACTTAATAATTTTATCAAGTCAGCAATAACAAATGGGGAATGAAACATATCGAAGTAGGTGTTCTTTTAGTTTTAACTGAATTTAATTGTCAAACTATTTTGTTAATTGGAGGCTTAACGCGTACTTTTATAATCCATTGAGGTCTCTATACGTCAAATTAAAAAAATCATAGATTTAATTAAAAGAAGTTAAAAATATTAGAGACCTAGAATGGCTTTTTTTCCAACATATAGAATTATCAATGGAATGGATGTCACTTAACATCATTAGATTTCGCAGTAGGTTTCATGATATATATGTTTACATAAAAGATATATATATTCCTGTTTAATTTACCTTTTTTGGTAGCTTTGGTAAAACTTGTATGAGTTGTTAATCGTTTTATGGTTACCTGCTTATTTATTAAGAGCTGGATAGTTCATATTAACATATTGGCCCGTTTGGCAATGCTATTCTGGTTTGCTGTTGCTGTTACTGTTTATTGTTATGGTTGCTGTTCATTGTTGCAGTTTGTTGTTGTTGTTATTAACTGATTTATACTTAGTGTTTAGTAAAAACATGATTTACGGTTGCTGTTAGAGATGTAAAATGACTAAAATGTACATATTTAAATCAATTAATAAGTGAATCATACAAAATGAAATTTTAAACACAAAATAATAGACTTAAAAACATATCATATTAAAAAGGTCATATAGTATATCACAATCAAATACATGCAAAAAGTAAAGAGAAAATTACATTTTACAATACATAACATTATTAATCAATTTTTTACTCTTCCAAATCTCTTTTCATTTAAAAAAATATTTATTTCACTTTAAAATTTCTAAAAAAAAATAACCTCTAGAAAAACAACACTAACAAATAGATAAAATATAAAAAAATTTAAAAATGAGAAATAAAAGGGTATAAAGAAAATAAAATAATTTTGATAATAATGGTAATAAAAAATTTAAACAGCAACCACAATCTTAAAAAGTTTCAAATTACTACTTTTAAGAAAAAAGCAACTTTATCCTACTTCTTATCAAACACATTTAAATCTCTATTTTCTCTTTGAAAGCACTAATTTTTTGGATACCAAATGGGGCATTATCTTTTTAAAAATCAAGCAGCGTAAAACTAATGGCGCAAATACTTGTCCAGGTAAAAGTTATTTTGTTAGCAATTATTATGGCTTTATCTTGATCTTTTGCTTTTCCATCTGCTTTATATATTTGTTTACTACCAAGTTTGCCACCCAAAAAAAAAAAAAATTCTGGGAAATGTTACAAACAATCTCCACTAAAAAATTATTAAAAGTTCTTCATTAATTAAAAGAATGAAATGCCGACTTGTCTATAATTAGCAAAAAAAATATTCCATAAACGAATAATTACATGGTAGAATAACATGCACAAAATCTCAAACCCATTATTAACTTGTTCCCAATTGAGATATTCAAGCTTTGACTTCAAAACGCGAAAAAACGGCTGTATCCTACTTTCAGAAAATATACAAATCTGAAAAAAAAAACATTTACATCACCATTTTTTACAAAATAATGGGATTGAAGCCATTGTCTGTACACCTCTCTTCACTACTGGAAGGCATATAAGTAAAATTCGTTGAAGAGTTCTTTAAGTAATTTTTAATTTATTGAAAAGGAGAAGATTAAGGGATTAATTAAATTAAAGAAAGAGATTAATAAAGTGGCCGACATAGGTTGAAAATTGCAGAGACAAATGGACCCTGCGATGGAACCATGATGCACTTGAAAGTTAACCAATTGGGACCGTTGTGGGTCACTCTTTATGCCATTTTCTATAAGATTTCCTGTCGGACTTATTACCACTGAATCACTGCTTCTAAACTATATAATTTATTTGTTCTCTACTTACTACATGATTCTACATATTATTATCAATGTTATTTGATTATGTAATTATTTTATTCCTTCAAAAAAAATGTGCATTATTTTATGCTTCCCCTCCCCACTCAAGTTTTCCTCGTCTGTAAACCACTCTCTAAATTAGCAAATAAAAAAATTAGATAATAATATAAAATTGTTCTTAATACAGTGAGATGCTATAATGGCCGACTTGATTTGGTTGTTACTCGGTTTCGTCGTTGTTAATGAAATATTAATCTTGTTGTTTCAACGTATTACTATTTACTATTGTTACATACACATTTGATTTCCGAAGTAATTAATAAGTAATAATCCATAATAGAACACTTGAAATGTTATTTGATTAAAGGCATATGCGTATTTGATAATTGATTAAAAATGAGCATAACAATGTGGTGTGTTCCTTAGGGCGGTGATGAATCAAAGCGCGTACATAAATGAGGAATTATCTTGAATTACAAAAATAAAAAGAAATAATTAATAAAGAGAAATGATGTCTGGATGGACAAATTTGTATTTGTCATTCTGTCTCTAATTACGCCACTATATATACCTTCCAATTGCACTAACCATCCCATCTCCACTTCCACCAAACTCTCAATTCAATTCAATTCAATTATCTCTTCCTTTCTCTTTTATTTCACTGAATCATCTCCAGATTTCTGATAATCCACATATTTTTCCATCATGAGGCTGTTGTCTAGAAAAGCCATGTGCAATACTCATGGCCAAGATTCTTCTTACTTCCTAGGATGGCAAGAATATGAGAAAAATCCTTATGATCACATCAAGAATCCATCTGGTATTATTCAGATGGGTCTTGCTGAGAATCAGGTAATTGATCAATTATTTCTTTCTATCTCTTTGAAAAAGAATTCTTCTAGAAGTTGAGATTGAAATTCAATTTTTTTTTTTACAGCTCTCCTTTGATCTCCTAGAGAAATGGCTCGCAAATAACCCAGACCCAGCTGGGTTCAAAAAAGACGGCCAATCCATTTTCAGAGAGCTTGCACTCTTTCAAGATTACCACGGCCTACCCGATTTCAAGAAAGTACGTTCAACATCTCCTTGGAGAAAAAATAAAATTGCAGTTTTCGTGACAACATTTTTAATCTAACGAGATAAAACTTCGAACACTTTTTGCAGGCATTGGCCGATTTTATGGCGGAAATAAGAGGAAACAAAGTCCGCTTCAATGAGAACAACATAGTTCTAACGGCAGGTGCAACTTCTGCAAATGAAACTCTAATGTTCTGCTTAGCCGAACCAGGCGAAGCCTTTCTTCTTCCTACTCCATACTACCCTGGGTAAGTTTATCTTGTACTATACGTTTCCTGTTTTTTGAATTCTAAGTAATTTGGTAATGTACCTACGTTTCTGACCATTCTTTTTTGAACATAATTCTTGCAGCTTTGATAGAGATCTGAAATGGAGAACTGGAGTTGAAATTGTACCAATTCAATGCACAAGTTCTAATGGCTTCCAAATCACGGCATCAGCTCTCGAACAAGCTTATCTAGAAGCCGAAAAGCGCAACCTAAAGGTCAAAGGAGTTTTGGTCACTAATCCTTCTAATCCTTTGGGGACAACAATGACTCGTCCTGAATTGAACCTTCTCGTTAGCTTCATCACGGCCAAAGGAATTCATCTTATTAGCGACGAAATATACTCGGGTACCGTGTTTAAATCCCCAGAATTCGTGAGTGTAATGGAGGTTTTGAAGGACAGGAAATGTGGAAATGAAGTTTGCAAGAGAGTTCACATTGTTTATAGCCTTTCGAAGGATCTTGGTCTTCCCGGTTTTCGAGTTGGTGCTATTTATTCGAACGATGAATTGGTTGTATCAGCTGCTACTAAAATGTCGAGTTTCGGGTTGGTCTCGTCGCAAACACAGTATCTCCTAGCTTCCCTCTTATCTGATAAAAAGTTCACTAAGAACTACATATCGGAGAATCAGAAAAGGCTTAAAAACAGGCGGAAAATGCTCGTAAAAGGCCTCGAAAAAGCCGGCATAAACTGCTTGAAAAGCAATGCTGGATTATTCTGCTGGGTTGACATGAGGCACCTGTTGAAATCAAACACGTTTGAAGCCGAGATGGAGCTGTGGAAAAATATTGTTTATGATGTTAAGTTGAATATATCGCCAGGTTCGTCTTGCCATTCCACGGAACCGGGTTGGTTTCGGGTTTGTTTTGCAAATATGTCTGAAGAAACACTGGATTTGGCCATGGAAAGATTGAAATCATTTGTTGATTCAATGAAACAAAGCAGTAACCACCAAATGATGAAGAATTCAAGAAGAAGATCTCTCACAAAGTGGGTTTTCCAGCTATCTTTCGACAATGGTCGCGACCCAGAAGAACGATAGTCCGCTTTTTTTCTTCTTTTTATTGTCAAGTGAATTCGCCTCGCAGAATACAACAAGCCAGCCAGTCCAATATAATTTTTTTTACCATACCAAAATTATTTTTTGGGTGGATAAATTTATTTTTGTAATTTTAGACAGTGCACTCAGATCTATTATTGCAATGGGGATCTTGAAGTGGCTTTGAGCTAAATTACATGTAAAACTCCTTGTTAAAAACAAATTATTGAAAATGAAATCCTTGTTATTGTTTATGTTCCTATGTGTTACTAATTATAAGGTGAAGTAGTGGTAGTTACAAGTTGATATAGTCGGCATGTGCTACAGTTAATAAAAAAAATTACAATTAATTTTGATTAAATAATTGAGTTTGGACCGACCTTGATCTGAATGAAGATCGCTAAAAGTATTAAAAATGGTGGGAATGTATTTGACGTTGTTTGAGGCGTATGAGAAGGGGTAGTCATTAGTCAAGTAGCATTATTACACTTATCAAAAGCAATGTGAATTGGATAACCTATGCATTTTATTTTAATTTTGGTCAGAATAAGATGAGAAAGATAGCTCCATAGAGGAACAATCCCTAGCTACACACCTAGTGCATGCTTTTACTATATATATGTATTGTAATTTAGGAATTAGTGTACTATCATTGAAATGAATACTTGCAATTGTAATTTGAGTAATAAGAATTAAAATATCCTACATTAAATTGAGGGTATATAAGTTGTATATAAGGTCTCAATGCAATTCAAACTTCAACTTTGTATTAATTAATATTAAGTCTCGTTATATTTAGTTATATAATTTGGTTTGTTACTTTGAAACTTATGAAACTCGTACGCGTCAAATAATATTTTTTAAGTATAATTACAAAAAAAATTTTTGAAAAACCCCGGGAGGAACGATGTGTCATGGATGAAAATTTCGGGATGAACGTCCCAACTAGCTTGAGTATAATTATAAAAATGAGAGACATTATTTAGTAAAATTCACCCTCACAGTCCAAAATCCGCCGTTTACTAAGAATACCATGACTTATCTTTTCTTTTATAGTTAAACTTTCATTTTCTTGTTATAAGTGTTTATATGTGTGAATAACTTAATCTGTTTGACATTATTTTCTTTTTATTTTTTAAACATTTACTTTTATATACTCTTTAAAAAATGTAAAATGTGGGAAAATATTGCAAACTTTATCTTGAAAAACAAATAAAGAGAATGATATGAAAAATTTTGAGATAATAAAATAAAACTAAGTCAATATATACACGATCTGTCTGGGTGGTGGTTCTTGGCTACCGACTCAAAACAGGAAGAGTAATTTACAAGCAAAATTTATATACAATATAATAAAGTCTAAGCAAAAAATGAATAAATTATGCTTTTCATATGGGCAAGATGTGCACAATAATGCCTTAATTTGAAGCTTTTATAAGCTTAATTTTAGAAGATAAATTAGTGTCTAAAAAGTTGGTATTTTGCGGCAAATTGTGAACAAATCACAATTCTTGTCTCATAGAAAATTATATACACCACTAACTTTGTTTACAGAACAAAGTATGCTTATAAGTAGTATCATAATATATAAATAATAAACTTCGTTGAATAAAACCACAATAATGTCAACAAGAAAATCCAATTATTGTTTAAAGGTATCTGATTATGAGCATTTAAATAATGCCAACAATTTTACTGACAAATTTAGAGACGATTTTATCTGCACCATTTACTCATGCAATTTAGCTAGTTACACCATGATCACTATTTTTAAGATAGGACCATGTCAGTTACATCAATTGATATAATGTAACAGAACTAATCGATTTATTGAGCTTGAAGATTTCTTTCTCTAGCTAAGTTATTAATAAAACACATTAACAAATTTATATTTGAAAATAAACATGATCATTTTATGGTTTCCTTTCTTTCACAAACAAAATAGGTATCTTTATTATTATAAAAAGAAACAGGTATTTTATTGAATCAATGAGCCAATTACCAATAAAAATATACCCATAAGCAAATTAAAAGAAAAGGTTCATATTAATACGTAAACAATTTAAAATTGTAATTTTGTTATCACACTTAATGTAATATTAATTAAAATATCAAATTTCATATTACAAAATGGAAAATAGCATTATAACTAAAAAGACAAAATATCAAAATGATAAAAAAAAATGTTACGAACTACAAAATATATAATAATAATGATGCATATATCAATATTTTCTTAACATATTTTTCCCATGCATAAAATTATAACAATAACATTTAATTAAATAATTGTTGAAAGAAATGACAAAGGTTTGTTATATTTTTAATACAATGAACTTAAAATATTACAATAAATGGTATATTATTATTACTATTTTCATGCATAATCTTTAATTGCTATTTTTTCATTGAATAAATAAATTAAAAATATCATATAAATATGAGCTCTTTATTTGAATGGTAATCATGGACCCCGAACGGTCATCTCTTAATGCACATGCTCAAGAATAAGCCAACTAATTAATAATAATGAGTGGCTTGAGTGGTAAGAAGATCACTAAGTCTTTCTGCCTTTTCTTTCAACCTTTGTTCGCACTTGCGCTAGAGTCTCGTGCCTTTCTAGTGACTTGGGATCCTCCGATCATGCCTTATGTGAAGTGTAACTCGGATGCAGTTTTGTTCGCAAATGGTGATTTCATTAGCTATTGTCTTATTGTTCGAAATTCAAATAGTGCCTTTATTGGTGTTAAGGTGGGTGTTATGTAGCCTCATGTATCTGTTTAGGAGGTGGAAGCTATGTCAGTTTCGAGAAGCGCTCACTTGGTTGAAAGATCTTCATTTTCCTCATGTCATTTTTGAAGTGGATAATAGTTCTCTACTTGAAGCCCTAATTAATTGAAAAGATTATCTATCTTATTTCTCAGCTATTTTTTCAGATTGTAGGAACTTAGTATACCCTTTTAATTCAGTTTTGTTTAGTTTGGTCAAGCATGAAACCAATGTTTTTGTCCACTCAATAGCTCATGCAGATTTTCTTGATGAGGTAATGGGTGTTTGATTATATAGAACACCTTCTTATGTTGTCCATCTCTTGGCTTAATTCAAATCCATTTTTCTTTCAAAAATAAAATGAATAAAAAAAATTGTTGGGATAGCTGTCTTCCTTTTGGAGGGTTAATGAAGTTTCTTTAAAAAACCAAAATGGTTAACTACCCTTACATTAATTGAAAATGTTAATCTCCACCCCACTCATATGTGGATTCGAACTTCTGATATCTAGGATTAAAGATTCTCATGCCTCAACTACTAGACCAATACACTTGCCACAATTAATGAAGTTAATCTAAGCTTCAACTCCCTAACATTTGGAAGAAAATATGTTTATAGAGAATTTAGACAATGTTGTTTAAAAGGGAAAAAGGTCATTTTAGAGCAAATGTTGAGGAATTCAACATTAATGAGTCATATTATTGACAACAAATACCCCATAAAGTAAACTCAAAGTCGAGCAATATGATGTGCTACATATAGAAATTGCATGGGTGTGGGGTTTGAGTCCACTTTGATGAGCGCAAATTAGCTTGGGATAAATTCTTCGGCTTATATATCTCATTTATAAAAGGATCCAACGTCATTAACGAATCTAGTGTTTTCTATTAGAGCAAAGTTCATCAAGATGTAGAAACTCTTTTACCATTGGAAGTTTTTGGTTGATAATTGAGTGAGCACATAAGTGCATGATATTGATTTCATTTAATACAAAATCAATTAACTTGTATTATTTATCATTTATATACTATTTTTCAATCTTGTTTATCCTTTTTGTGTAATATCACCAGCATCTCCAACGCTATACCTGGTATAATCAATATCGGCACATCAGTTACTTTCAAACCTTTTTAATCAAACAATGGCCAGATAGGATCTATAATCATATATGCATCTGTATGTCACTCTACTTAATAGTTAGTATAAAATAATGAGTTTAAATGTTGATTTAGGTGAAGCAACAGAATCATCATTGAATGTAATATTCTTAGAGATACATATAGTTTGGTTGTTATATGAGTTATGATTGTCAGCCACACAAACACACACACACACACACACACATATATATATATATATATATATATATATATATATATATATATGTATGTATGTATGTATGTATGTATGTATGTATGTATGTATGAAAAGGAAATTTATTATTTTTAAAATTCAAGATAATATTATTACGTAATTATATATAGTTATAAATGAAGCTCATTATTATATCCCATTATTTGATTGATAATGTATGATTTATAATTTTAAAGGCTATATGAATCCTCTTATAATAATTGTTTAATTAAGGGAGAATCCGTTACTGAGATATATGGAAATTCTCTTAATTAATGTGATGACTTGTTTGCTTTTTGATTTAATGGCAATTATGGGAATTGATTCAATAATAATTATAATCATACATATATGTATAATTATAATCCACAAAGATATGATAATGTGAAGATATTATATAATGAATATAAATAATATGCTACCTACATCTCATTCATGTGTGTATAAATATACATTGATTTCTCTTTTTTTTCTATAGGAAGAGACAACTTTTTCTCTGACTGTATATTTGATTTCTCAGTAGAATATATTATATGAATTGCTATTTAAAATCCATTATTACGTCAGTTTACATATATGCTCAATCAAAATTATATTCACAAAAAAAAAATTATATTCTTTATAAAAGCTAGTATAATGTGATATTTAAAACTGATTTATGTTTATTTTTGTAAAATAGAGAAACAATAAACTTCACATTTGGAAAAAAGCACATGGATCCCCTAACGTCGTAAAAAAAATTGCTTGAAATGGAGCTACCTAAAATATATTTTTAATTATTAAAATTATAACGTTATTATTGTTTTTATTATTAACGGTTGGATTAGAATTAAAAGGACCCTTAACCATGTGCCGTGCGGGGGAGGCAATAAAAAAATGACCAACTAAAATAAATTATTAATTGGATATGCAATCTCTTATTAATTTATTTTGGTTATATCATTGATACGCGCGAATACCTGTCAAAACTACCCATGATACTTTCATGTGATTTGGACTTGGTATTCTTCATTAGAGGTGGGGATTATTATAGCTAGAAGATGTGTCCTGAATTGTCATGATTTTATAATCTTAATTTTAAAAAAATACATCAATTTTCTTTTAAATATCACGTGATAAATTCTAGTTAATTTAACTTTTAAAGATGTCATTTTTTCTAATTTTTCTTTCCAATAAAAAACTAACTCGTGGTTTTTAATGAGCAAGGTGATACGTTTTTTAAAGTTGAGGTGATTACGAGACCACTTTGAATGTTCGGAGGGACAACAAATTTTTCGGAACAACTTGGATGCAATAAAATTAAGAATAAATATTCAAATTAAAAGAAATAATAAATTAATGGAAAGAAAAGGGAATTTTGGTCGATTTCAAATTTTATAGTTGATATTGATTCCATTTGCCGTGGATATTTCTTAGCTATAGAGCTTACAAATTGAAATAAAATCATTAAAAGAAGTTCAAAGTGTAAATATTATATTAACAAACTCGGTTTTAGTATGATCTTCTACTTTTAAGTTTTGATTCTCAATTAATGTTAAATATTTTTCCCAGTACGTAAACTATTCAGTATCATAATTTATAAGGGTTGCCCCTAATACTAATGATATTGTGAATTTGTTTAATTAAGAAAATCAAAATCAGCAAATATATAATATACAAAATTGTTAAATATTTAATCTGGTGCTTAGCATATCTGTGAAATGGGTATGACTACGAGTATAAAAATAAGATAATTGAATAATAGGATAGTGTTACGATAAATAGCTTATTTTGTCCTATGAAGTCAAATTTTGACGCTGAACTTTAGCAACAAGGCTTTATTTTATTTTCCAAATTAATCTATATAATACCGTATCTGCATTACGAATTGACACATTTCAAAAATCAGCAATATCTGGACTAACTTTATAAAAAAATTAAATTATAATTTCTTAAAGTTAATTTTCTACTAAATTCATCTTTTAGTCAAGTTTAGAGGTTAAATTGACCTTTTATTCTAAGAGATAGTAATTACTAATATTATTTAATACCCTCTACAATTACAAGAATCAAAATAGCTTTGACACTTAATTAATTGGCTGTAATTTCAGGCAACACTGGAAAAATAATTATTAAGATAATAATTAAGACAAGAAAAGAGTTGATTAGTAAAGCTTATGTCTATAATGGAACTTAATTAAAATCAACATCACAAATAGACATTAACCAACCCTAAATGTCTATGCTGTTAGCAACAACAGCAACAGCATAGGGGCATTGACATGAAATTCCAGCTATATTGTTTTAATTAAATCCAAATCAGTCAATTAATTAATCAAAATTAGTAGTAAAACACACAATTAACAAATATTATGCAAATGAAAAAATCCCACAATTGCGAAGTAGTCAAATTCAGTGATAGTAACATACATAAATAGGAGCATAATATATAGCTAGAGCTAGGGTGTAGTAATAAAATTTAAGACTGACAATTTTGATTAGTCAAGTATGGGAGTCATGTGGGTTTCACATGATTAACCACATGCAGGGGAACATAGAACACCTGCACTATTATATTATTTTTATTATTAATTTTTAAGAAATTATTAATTTGTTAAAATAATACAAAGGAAATAGCATGAAGAAAACAGAAAAATGGAGGGAGCAACCTGGTATGCAGGCCAAAGGGTGATGCTTGTATTAATGGAGACAAATTGGGTCAAATGAACATGACTTATTGTTAGTTTTTATTGCCTTCTTAATTCCACTATTTTTAGATTGATTTTTTGTAAGATTTGTTTTTCTTTGAATCATTTAGGAATTACACATTGTATTCCATGTTTTGTTCTTCTTATTATTTTGTCTTTATTATCTATAAATATATAGTATCTATAGATACTTTTGGTAGAGGATAAAACTATGTTTTGTTCACAATTTTACATATTATTTGGACGTTTTCTATGTAGCCTTATTTGTTTAAAATTTTCAACCTCCATCTTATGAATCATACCTTCAGTAATTAATAAGTATTATACTATTATATGAAAAATATCATATGTTGAGATGGAAATGATAAAGTTTGTCCATTGGAAAATTAATGACAAATTATAGTTGGGCTCGTACTAGACCAAACCCCTAATAATAATCCTAATCCAAGTCTAGTTTGGTCCGGCCCACCACATTGAATTTATTTTAATTCAAAATTCTTCTCAGGCTCCCCGCTTTGCTTGTTTTTATACATTTGTCAATGTTTATTGACAGCCTATAATCACCACTGAATTTATGGTTCGTATCGTTGAAATTTTTTGGTGAATGCTGTTCAAAATAAAATGTTAAGAATGTTTCTCGAATAAAATTGGAAACTGAAGTTTAGGTTTAGTTATGAAGAAATAAAAAAAGGAATGGATTTGAATTAACATTAGATTACTTTTTATATTACTCATGTTAACCTGCTATATTGATAACTTTATACGCTTATAAGTAATATTATGACAGAACTGTATTCATCTCACATTTTATCTTTTTATAATATTGGATCAGGCGGATTTGGTTTAGGTTTAAACCAGCCTTATGTCTATACCATGTATAGTCAGGTCACAATAGACTAGGGCTCGGGTTAAGATTTTATTATAATTTCTAGCACAAACCAATTTCATGCAGGATGGGTTTATACGGACTTTGCAAGCCAATGGAACCATGCCCAAGTCTATTCTATGCATCAAAAAGTTCATTATGCCCTTCACATGTGTACAATGCGCGTAGACATGTCTAGACTTGGGCATGGACCGGGGGTCAAACTAGGCCAGGTTTGAGTTAGCTCAATTGGGCCTAATTAAAGTATTAGTAGTCCAATTCTGCCAAATTTATAAAAAAAATGGAAGTTGGGCTCGGACCATGCCTTTATAAAGTAATCAAATCCTAATTCTCGCGTATGAGTATACCAGTTTATTTTTTATAATAAAATTAATATATTTATCATCAAAAGAATACTAAGAATAAATAAATGTTCATATATTCGTAAAATATTGAGTTTGGATGCTAAATTTTACCAAAAACAAATTTAACACTTTCAACCATTTATTTTTTTATTTGATTATATATATACACACACATACATACAAACATATATATATATATATATACACACACACACACATATGTGTGTGTGTGTATGTATGTATGTATGTATGTATGCATGTATGTATGTATGTATGTGTATGTATGTATGTGTATGTATGTGTATGTATATGTATGTATGTGTATGTATGTGTATGTGTATGTGTATGTATGTATGTATGTATGTATGTGTGTGTGTGTGTATGTGTATATGTATGTATGTATGTATGCGTCTAAATATATAGACCAAATGCATCAACACCCTCCTAAAGTTGGTTCTGAAAACCCGATGTCACCCTCAACTTTCAAAAAGTTCAGTTATCTCCCTTAACTTGACAGAAAGGACCAGTTACCCCCCCCCCCCCCCTTAACTTGGTAAAAATGCCCTAGTTTTCCCCCCCAATGACTCCTGTTAACCTCTGGTTGAAGAGAGAAAAATCACATCTTTGAAAAATGAAACCAACCAGATTCTAACACGTGGCGTTGAAGGGCCAATTGGTGCAATTTTGCCAAAATAAGAGGGGTAACTAGTCATTTTGAAAGTTGAGGGTGGCATCCGGTTTTCTAAGTTAACTTTAGGGGGGTGTTGATATATTAGGCCAAATACATATATACATACATATATGACCAAATGCATCAAGACCCTTCTGAAGTTGGCTCAAAAAATCCGATGCCACCCTCAACTTTTAAAAGGACCAGTCTCAACTTGGTAAAAAGGATTAGTTTCTCCCTTAACTTGGCAAAAATGCACCGGTTTCCCCCTTTGATGTCACGTGTCAACTTCTAATTAAAGAGAGAAATTAGAAAAATGACATCCTTGAAAAGTTAAACCAACCAAATTCTGACACGTGGCATTGTACTTACATACGTATGTGTGTATGTATGTACACACACGTATACATATATATGTGTCTACACACACACATGCATATACAGGGGCGGTGCTGGGGGGCGGTGCTCAGAGGCGGCCGCCCACCCAGTGATCATAAAATTTCACATTATGGAGGTATTTAAGTAAGGTTTCGCCTCTCCAAACCAACCATAGCTACCCCTTTAAGGTTGAAGATGAAGTTATTATTGTATATGTATTTTATTTATTTCTTTAAACACATGACATTAAAGGAAAATCAATGTCTTATTTATTGTGATGTTAACTTATTTATTGTATATCAATTTTCATTTATTCACTTTCCAACTACCATAATTATTAACTTTCATTTTTCCATTTTAACTTATTTTTTTATTTAACTCTCACAATTCTCCATAACATATCAAATTTATTATTATATGAAAAGGAAGTAATTAATTTCAAACTTACCATTTGTAAAAATTGTAAAATTAATTAAATTCAGTTTTTAATATTTTTATAATAGAAAGTGTAATTAAATATGATGAATGATAACTTAGTCAAAAAGGGCATTGGAAATATAAGGTCATGTTCTCTTCAACTTCTGAAAGTTGAACTGAACTAAATTTAACTTAACTTAACTTAACATAACTAAACTAAACTTATTTCAGTGTAAATTTATAACTACACATAGCTGAATTTAACTGAACTGAACTTAATTGAATTGTAATTGAAGAAAAGATGACCTAAATCTCCTTATATTTTTGAGTTTAAAAAGAACCTTGAAGCTTTTATTAACATGCTTAGATTTAGATAATCATGTCGTGGTTTTATTTTCTTTTATGTTTCAATTGAATAAGTTTTGTTCACAAAGAAATTTCTGATTTTCATATTAAACTATTAAGTATTATAACCATATACTTGTCTCTTTTGTAGAGATTTATTTATCACAGTCATTGCCAATCTATCATCATTTATTTTTATCTATGTAAAATTTCATCCCCCCAATATTCAAGTTCTGGCTCTGCCACTACATACATACATACATACATACATATATATAGACACACACACGCACATATACACACACATTTTGTGTGGTCTAGACCTATTATCCAATTAGTTTGTATAAGCAGAAAGGTAGACATGAACGGATTCTGGGGATCAAAGAACCCGTGCCAAGTCTAGATCCAGTTGATGGGCTAAGTCGGAATCCGACTGGGTTGGTTGGCCTATGAAAAATTTATCTATTTAAACCAAATCCAACCTGTATCAGTTATACACATGATCATTTAATTATCTAATTTCATTTTTAGTAACAAATATTTTAAATAATTCCTTAAATAGTGTTGGTTTTTAAGGAATTCACCTTCGATTAGAGTGCTGAAGAGTTCATTTCTTTTAAGCAAGATTTTGTAACAGCTGCTATGAAAGCTTTAGCCTTTTTAATGGATTTTAATATGCAAGATAGTACATAATTGGTCAGAAGCAGCTAGCAGGGTTGCCGGAGTAGCTGCTCTGCTTAGGTGCCCAAGTTAGAGAATTCCGACGTTAAAATGAGTAAGGAATTATAAATGGAATGCTGAGATATCTCGGGCTGTTTGACAAGACACCTTCATAGTAGAGATGATGATAACGTAATATATATGTCCTTGCCATGAGTCTTTGGAGTATTGGGGGCTTCGTAGCTAACTCCGCCTCTAATAACTGCCTCTGTAAATAATCATTCGAGTTAGTAGGCTTATATGTATTTGCTACAAAAAAAAATCTTGCATTCTGGCCACAATTAATGTTGCTGTTCAGGTTGATTGCTTTTTATAATTGGTAATAATTTTTTTTATCTCCGAAATAAAAAGATAAATTGTAAAAAACACATAAAAATTATTATTTGATTTCTAAAAGTTAAAAGCAGACAGACGTTCAATGAGTTCTAAAATACACTAACATTTAACTGAAACATATTGATAAGCCACTGAACTTGAAATTGATTTCATAATTTTATAATGAAAATACTCCTTTTTGACACTCCAAATGTAATTAACTTTCAATGCTCCCAAAGTGGAGAATATATCCCTGATTTTCTGCTCTTTGATCCAATATTATACCCTCTCTTATCTTTTAGTGCCATCATTATGGAGAAGAAATAACAGACACGAACGCAACATGTAGCCTGTGAGTCAACTATTAATTTTTGAAAGGCAAAAAGTGCCATAAAAAGTACTTATATGCAGGGTGGGCGTTTCCTTTTGGTTAATTTTTTTTGTTATCTGTTATGTTTAATGGGGTTGGTGTAGGGTACTTCATTTGTACAATGTCTCTCACTTTTCCAATAAGTCTTCGCTAAGTAATCCCGGCCCTGAAAATTTATGGTTATGAATATGGTTTTCAAAACCGGACTAGCTGGTTGGACCGGATTCGATCGGAACCGATCACTGGTCCGGTCGGTTTATTAACGATTTTCAATCTAATCAAAGACTAGACGTTGACAGCTTGAACTGACAGGTTGAACCTAGTCGAACCGAAAATCGGTTCATCGAACCGGCCGGTTAATTGAAATTTAATAAAATTATATGTTTTACTATTTTTTTTGCAATAGGTGGAAATCGGACCCACAACCTCTGGCTTCTTATTCATTATATCTACCACTCAACTAACACCTATTTGTTTTATATTTTTATTTTATTACATTTATAATATTCATATCAAACTATTACATATTTATAAATTAAATGAATTGAATTGTGTAAATAAATTTGTTTTATGTTTCAATGATATTGTTCAATTAAAATTTGAATTGTGTTCAATTTTAAATTTTTTAAAATGAAAGTAATATTTATTTATTCATTTATTAGTAGGAAATTGATATAAAATGTACGTTACTTTTTATCCAATACATGTACATTAAATCTTTCACTATTTTTTTAATCCAATTTATAATATATGATCTCATCCAAATTAAATTCGGTTGAATACAAAATTATTAACATTTCTTTTCATCAAATTGTATTGATTATTATGTTGTATTTTTTTTTTATTTGAAGAATAAACTTTGTATATGAAGTAGTAACATTAAAAATATTATTTATTATTGAATTAGTGTAACTTATATTATTTGTTTGATATCAGATTATTAAAAATATTAGTATTTGACAAATTTTTAGTAAATCCGGTTCGACCACCGATTTAATCCGGTTGAACCTTAAATTCATGAACCACCATTTTCACTAGTTTGATGACCGGTCCGGTTCTGAAAATCATGGTTATGGGCATTCCATTATAAAAGTAAAAAAATGGCTTTTTTTACGGAAAAAATAGTAAAAAAATCTCTACAGCCTTACTAATCGAAAGGGGAAGGATGCGTTCAAACAACAAATCTTACTAATAGTAATAATAGGGTTGTAAAGTTACATCTCAGAAGTCGGCCTTACTTGTAAAACTAGGATTTGAACTCATGACCTTTCATGTTATAATTCTAGTATTTTATCAATTGGTCTAACATTTATTGAAGTTCATTTTTATCTTTTCAAAAATAATAATTAAAATGTAAAACAAAAATTATTTTAAAATCCTTTCCGACTATAAACCCTAGATAGTGGCACTGGCACTTGTTGCACCATCTCAGTGAGCTCGTAAAGTGTTGTTTATAAATGAGAATCATCACTTTATGCTTTATCATTCATCTTCATCCTTGTTAGACTAGGCATGGTAATGTGCATTTTGTGATGCATATAAGTTTCGGACTGTGTTAGGCACGATCTTAGACGGTTCAAAGGTAAAATGCATGTCCAAACTACCTTTTTAAGATTTAGTTTTGGTCGAACTAATACTTAAAAAAGTTTTCATAAGTTGCATAGATCAATTATTTTATAAAATAAAATTAGTTTAAATATTAGAACAGTTAAGGTTAAGATTTTTTGGTAATTAAGAGCTTACATTGTAATATAGCTTAGTCCCACTAACATATACCCTTTGGAAGTATTCCATTAGAATTCGACAAGTGGCTGACAAGCATGAAAAAGATAATTATAACCAAAGAAATT
>CATIWQ010318159.1:0-11251 GCA_949673415.1 Euphorbia schlechtendalii | reverse complement strand
CACTATTTTACCATGCGAGCAATTTCACTAATTAAAATGAGCAACCAATGTGGTAATAAAACTAAACATTTTATTTAAATAACAAATTCATTATCACGATCGATTTTCTTTTACATAAGCCACACGGGCCTTGCTAAATTCAAAACTGAGCATATGTGCAATATGATTATAACCCTGTGCTAACCTTTGTGGATGTAGGTAGATTAGGATTAGATGTATGTTTAGGGTTTTAATTTTCCTTCGGTTATCGCAATTTCATTTTTTTTGGAAATGTAATTAATAGATTAGGTTGGAGGTTGCATCCCCCGAGGTTTTGTAATTTTTTTAATCTTTACTTTTCTGCATTTACTTTCCTCATTTACTTACTGCTTTGTGGACGGATTTATTATTTTTCTATACGTGAATCATGCATATAAACTCGAAAAAATAACCTAAGTGCGAATATGCATAATTAAGAAAATACGATTTTCTATAGATGTAATTTAATGTGATCCAATAAGAAATAAGCAACTTATTGTGAACCTGAATCTCTGTGTCTTAGTGGGCCATCCCTCGGATGTTAAGCCTCAAAGGACTCTAATTTCTGGAAAGAGCTAATCCAGGTTGCGACTCCACACTAAGCGGATTCGGGTTTGACCAAATCTAAAATGTTTTCGCTCTCTTTCAACTTTTTACGGGTCCCCGACCCGGCACGATTTTCTTTATTTTCAAACACCCCGGTGGACCGTACCTCTCATTTCGCATGCTCTCGGCCCACCGCTCCGTGTCGTTCACTCATAGTGGCGACTCTGCTGGAGATTTTTCTAAAACTTGTTTTTTCAAAGATTTTAGATTTTGGATAAGTGCTAAAAATTATTGATTACATTATTCTATTTCTCTTAATTATGACATATTCATAAATTCACATTGCAATAGAAGGGATTAGCCCATAAGTCTAAGGTACCCTTATTACCGTGAAACTCTCTCTTGTACTAATCTACCTCCTTCAGAAAAGATAGTACTTGAGAGGGTGGAGCACTTGTTGCCATATCGCATGTACCTCCCTCGTTAGAACCTATTTGGAGAGAGGCTTGGAGTGTATTTTAGTGCAACAAGAACCTTCTACATTAGTAACCCATTTATAAACCCTCATGTAAATAAGCCATAGGCATTTTCCCTAGGATGTTACCCAAACACGTGATCATGCATTATATTTTCTTACAGGTGCGCTCCATAGTACCCTCGTGGTACTAAGATGAACCAAACATAGGATAGAGACTAGCCAAAAACCCTACTCGTGGGAGTTATATGGTTGGTAGACATATATTATGTGCTATGTGCTTAGTGTTTACCGCTTTCCGATTCATCATGCATTGTACAAATGTGTCATGCTAACCACGAATCTTAGTGCAGACACTTGAACCCACACACTCATAATATTAAACATGATTTGATATCCTTCATACTTAGGACTTAGTTCACACTTGAGATTGTATCACCTTAGGATAACATGAAACCAACTATAATCATGTAGCATCATTCAACCCAAGTTTTAGCACAATGTCCACATGATGTCCGACTCTGAAGATAAACCTACCCAAATCCTTTTGCGATGTCCACTTGGTATCCAACTTATAGCCCTGTCAGGGTGATTGTACACACCAAAAGCCTACACGAAGCAAACATGAACACAAACCATGTTAAAGGGTATCCCAATTGATTTCTTAACTTAGGCTCATAGGAGGCAAAACTTACCCCTAAAACCCTACTATTCGCCCAAAATACTCACTCATCACTACATACCTTTTGCGATAATGTCCACTGACATCCAAGACCTTACCCCCAACGGGGTAAAAGAACTAAAACACTCATCTATATGCTACATATGGTGATCATTTCCATACATTTTTGGATCACTTTTTAGGGTATATCACACCCCTCACCCAAAAATAAAGAGAAATAACATTAGTTCTCAAACTTTTAACTTATCACCACACAGGTAGTTAGGTCACTTCATTACATCATTACCTTTCACACTGTCCCAAAGATAGAGTATAGATCTCAAAACCAATGGACTTTCATTCATCACATGGACTAACGATTCTACTCTATTTTGAATTATTTTTATCTCGCATCATGACATGCAAACCTTTTTATCCGCAGCCATAACATTAAACATTTCAAGCATCAATCACGCATCATGATTTTATATGCATTCACTAGCAATCTCTGTGTGTATTTCAACCAGGAAAAAACCTGTCTACCTAAAGGCTTGGAACAGGGCTTCTTACTGGCTAATCTGCATCTCTCCAACCACGGCTCACCAAGAGGGAGTTCCGTACATAGACTCCAGTGAAAACTCATATTCAGAACAAAGTACCCCACGTAATCTCAATAACATGGCCAACCAGTAGGAGGAAAATGTTGTAGAAGAGCAGAATTTCGGGGTAGGACAGAACCCGCAACTAAATCAATCATCGGTAAGCCCCGAGATTGCCATGGTAATGAATGCCTTTGCTAACAGTGACCAGTTCGTATCAATCATCAACTGCCATACTAGGATGGGGCAGCCTGAACAGAGGGCAAATGAGGGAGGATCTAGTTTGAGCATGGGTGGCACGACTCTACCGGGTGAACCATCATCGTTTGCTGCAGTATTCCCCGACTATTGGAATAGTCTCTCCAACTTACTATCAGTTTGGGTCAGGGGAGGGCCAGCCACAAGTTGGCCAATCGATGTTTGAATTCACTTCACAACCACAAGTTGGGGGATAATTCTTCCCGGGTCAGCCAGGGTAAATTCCATTAGCCCCTAGGATGGTGGGGTAACTTGAGATCAGACCCTCTTCCAACTTCATCCCCTTTGCTCAGCCTATGGTGCCAAGTTGGGGTGCACCATCTCAGATATTCTAGGGACCAGGAAAATACAACTTAGGTACATAGTATGGGGGCTTCTTGAAAACTGCAAACAGTATGCTCCAACAGCCTAGGATGGCTGAACTATGGAGGCAGTTCTTGACTACTCATGCGTAGGGGCAGATGGGCTGATCCCAATGCAGCCAATAGTTAGGGATGAGGATACTTTTCTCTGACCTTTGCTATGTCCTAGTTTGAGAAGTACAGGGGTAATACGGATCCTCGTGTGCATATTGGACATTATCAGAATGTGATGAGGGCCTTAAGGATCAGTGATCATATGATGGCCAAGCTATTCATCATTACATTGGGGAATCCAGTAATTGAGTGGTATAGTCATCTGCCAATGGACATAGCTTATGACTGGGGATGTCTATCCCAAGCGATGGTGGACCAATATGGTTTCAATACTTTGATGAGCACCACTATGCAGAACTTGGAGGCAATGAGATAGAAACAGGGGGAGAGCTTCAAACCTTTACTTCGAGAGATGGATTGCTACCCAAGTACATGTGTAGTCTTGACTGACCTTACCAGAGATGATCGTGAAGCTCCCGGATAGCGCACTGCCATCCTATTGGAAAAGACTTGGGTCCGAAACGTTCCATAGTTACTAGGAAATGTTTATTCGAGCTGAGAAGATAGAACGGTATGATGCAATGGAGGCAGAAATGGGGTAGCAGGCTGCTAAATAGTATTATAGGAAGAACGACTCTAACCCATTACAGGTGAAAGGAAAATCGCTAGTAGTACAAATGGTGCAGGAGGAGAAGGTGGTCGTTGTCAGACTGTTGAAAGAGGAGTACTATGGCATCTCCCCATACAATGCTAATCTTGGGTTCTTATTCACTAAATTGCAGGAACTGAATCAGTTAAAGGGCCTAAAGAAGCATGTCCCTCCTAAGGCCGAGGAGAAAAATAATTACTGCCATTACCATATAGCAACCGGGCATCGTACAAACAACTCCAAAGAACTTCTGAAGGCTATTAAGAAACTAGTAGATGACAAGATCATCCACGAGCCTGCACTTAAGCTAAGCATGAAGAACAATCCTTTACCAAATTTTGAGGTGAAAGTAATTATCAACTCTGGGCTAGAGGAGGCAACTGTCTTGAAGTGTGTATCCGAAAGGCTTGGGGAGTTTGTAATGATGATTGGATCAAGAAGGGATCCTAATCTTGTATTGAAGATGCTAGAGGAGGAGTCGAGTCATCATGGATTTGGAAGTGAGATTAGGATTTCTAAGATCAACCATGCTGGAATGCCGATATTTACCGACCAGAAACCTATGTCGCTTCATATAGGTAGAGAACTGTCAGGAGAAGCACTGGCCAGCAAGGGAGAATAGTATGTTATGGTGATCGAGTCGGGCATGTAGTCAGATGATGTGAAGGAGATCCTTGAGTCTCACTCAAGTAATTGGGTGATTAGAGAAAGGGAGGAGGTCCCAAGGGCCAGTTTTAGTTTGGCAGTAATGTCGGTTTTTAATGGGAATGAAGTGCTATCAGCCCATCTGTCCAAATTCTATACCCTATGTCGAGCACAAGGTCTTTCATAGAACATGATAACAACATTATTTCTATGCTCTCTAGCAGGGGTAGCTAGTCAATGGTATGACACGCAGTCGGTTGAGACCAAGAGCAATTGGAACTATATCACGAGGGAGTTCCAAATAGAGTTTGCGTTTCTAGAACCCCCAAAGCTAGGTATGCGAGATCTGCTCGCTTGCACATAGAGGGAGGGGGAGTCGCTCACCGATTACATAAAGTGGTGGATGTTTATCTATGTGGTGATGACGGAGAGACCATCTAAACTTTCAAGAGTACAATTAATAATAGGGGGATCCCAAGACTAGTACCACTACAATTTATCAAGGCTGTCCGTACTAGATTTGGATGAGTTATCATATGATGGTCATCACCTCGATAGGGAGATAACAGTCAGACACCGTTGTGTCCTTACAGTGGGGTCAAGGATATCCATTAATTCTGTACTGGTGATGCTATCCAGATCCAACCCGCGGGTAAATATGATGGTGGGTGAAGGAGAAGGGATAGAAGAAGATCCGTTGGTAGAAGTATTCTCTATAGAAGGGGCTGAACCTTGAAGGGACACAGCGAAAGCAAAACCTAGGAAAATGCTAGCAAGGGTGCCCATTGATCTCGATGCATATATCCATAAGTCAAGAAGGAAGAGGAAGACAGAAGAAGGAACCTCAGTCAAGGGAGAGACTATCCATGGAGGGAAGAAACCTATAAACTTGGATTCTTACAAGTTGAAGGGGCGACGCAGCCAAGATGGATATAACCAGTACCATTGGGTAAATTCTATGGAAACGAGGGTGATGGAGGATGGAGTACTAAGAGTTATCCAGAATGGTCGAGTTTTCCGAAGGGAAGAGGTTGTACAACTTAACGACTCCAGGCCTGAAGAGATTGCGAGGGAAAAACCTGAGCCACCTCTACCCCCGAAGGTAGATGAAGACATGCTAGATGTAGACCCTTTGGTGAATCAGTTGAAAGGGACTCAAACAAAATACAGTATCTGGAGGCTGCTTAAGACATCCCAAAAGCACAGGATGGGCCTAGTCAAGAGGTTAATGGAAATGCTTGCTATGCCTATGACCTCGGTAATTGAGATGTGCGCTACCATTGGGGAAGGAATTGCTCCCCCTCAAATACAATCTATAACTTTTGATAATTCAGAGCTACTACAGGAGCAAGGGTTGCATAATCGGGCCCTATTTATCAGAGTTCAAATTTTTAATCGGGCAATACCATGTGTAATGGTCGATGATGGCTGGCCCTCAATCTCTATCCTCTTAAAGTCCTACCTCATCTAAGGCTAAGGGAGGATATGTTGGCTAAATCAGATTTAGTGATTTGAGCTTATGATGATTCAAAGAGGGGTGTAGTAGGTACTTTTGAAGCAGAGGTCATTGTAGGAGCAGTGGCCTCCAACGTGAAATTCACTGTGTTGGATATCTCAGTAACTTACTCACTGCTTCCGGGTAAGCCATGGATCCACATGATAGGGGCGGTCCCTTCTAATCTGCATAAAAAATTAAAGCTTATCCATAAGGGGAGGCCGATAACGATCAAGGTAGATGAGGAGTCAATGATGGCGGCAACCGCATTTGAGGAGAGAACAATGTAAGGGCTGAGGGTGGCAACGGCTACTGAAGGAAAGAAGAAGGGGCACGGAACTCCAAAGGGATATTGTTCTTCCCTGGAAGCCTGAGAGCTCAAATGAAGAAGCAGGGTTTCATCCCTAGAAAAG
Source organism: Euphorbia schlechtendalii (assembly GCA_949673415.1). Lineage (NCBI taxonomy): Eukaryota > Viridiplantae > Streptophyta > Magnoliopsida > Malpighiales > Euphorbiaceae > Euphorbia > Euphorbia schlechtendalii. Next base: position 5,076 of record CATIWQ010318159.1, on the reverse strand, counting down.
GCCTGGGAAAACATCACCAGGGATCATCAGGGCCATCAATCCCATTCTAGTCACTCCTGGATTAGGCTTGGGCTTCACCCCGAGCATGAAAATGTGCAAGCACAAGCAACCCATGTTTTACAACATGGTTAGCATTTATGAGGCTGAAGGTAGCATGGCATATATGGGAGAACAAGAACCGACAATCTTGAATGGTGAGGAGGTCAAGGGACTCGAGATATTCAATGATGTGTTTGACTTCATGACCGGTAAGCTGATTGTCCCCTATTGATGCTGAACTGGAAGCGAAATAAATCTTGGTAATAACCCCGACTGAGGAATCAGAAAAAGGTGGAGTACTGGAAGATGCAATTGTGGCTTTCACTAAGGTTGTTAACGAACTAATGAAGAAGGGTAATGCACGACACCAGGATATACCAGGCATTGTCAAGCTCCTCACTGAAAAGCTGGTACAAGCCACCCTCGAAGCTAAACCTACCTCTGACACACCTGTTGCAGTAAATGAAGCCCCTTCGTATGTGGAGGAGGAAATTGAGGATGTAATAATGAATATTTCTAATGTTTTTGACAATATTGCCTATGAGGCTCATTCAATGAAGTACGATAATTTTTCTTACTTGTTTGATATTCTACCTGATGGCACCACACATTCATATAATCATACGCATAACATCTTTAACATTCATGATGCATCTTTCAACGAAATTAACTTGTGTACAAATGAGTCACCAAAAATGGTGACAATTTCCAATGATTTGACTCTTGAAGAAAAAAGAGAGATCATGAATGTACTTAAACGTCACGTGGCAGCATTTGCTTGGTCATACGAAGACATGCCTGGAGTAGCAAGTAAATAGTGGAGCCTCACATCCCAATTGACCCTCAGATCAAGCCGGTAAAATAGAAACTGTGTCGTTTATGACCTGAATGGGCAAAAAAGGTCAAGGCTAAACCGGTAAAGCAGATTGAAGCTATATTCTTAGAAGTGGTTGAATACCCGATGGGGATAGCCAACATAGTCCCAATAGTAAAGAAGGATGGCAAGGTCAGAGTTTGTGTGGATTTCAGGGATTTGAACAAGGTCTCCCCAAAGGATGATTTCCCCCTACCCCACATCTATGTACTGGTCAGCAGCGCAGCAAGGGCAGCTATGTATTCCTTCATGGATGGCTTCTCAGGCTATAACCAGATACTAATGGCTATAGCTGATAAGATCAAGATAGCATTCATCACTGAATGGGGCGTATACTGCTACAAGGTAATGCCATTTGGTTTGAAAAATGCTGGCGCAACATGTCAATGGGCCATCACTACCCTCCTTCATGATATGATCCATAAGGAAGTGGAAGTTTATGTTGATGACATGCTTATGAAATCCAACACTAGAGAGGAACATCCAGCTATCTTAGACAAGTTTCTCACAAGAATCGAGAAATACAATCTACGCTTGAACCTAAAAAAGTGCGTATTTAGGGTCACATCAGGGAAACTCCTGGGGCATATAGTCAGCCAAAAAGGAATTGAGATGGATCTTGATAAAATCAAAGCCATTAGGGATATGCCTATGTTGAAAACTAAGAAAGAATTCTAATCTTTCCTAGGGTCTCTATAGTATGTAAGCAGATTTATTGCCAGACTCACTACCATTAGTGAGCCAATCTTCAAACTACTATAAAAAGCATTTGACAAAATCAAACAATACTTGTTAAGCCCACCAGAGCCTGGAAAGCCCCTAATCCTATACCTAGTAGTTGAGGAATCATCGGTAAGAACCATGCTTGTGCAAGAACACGAAGATAGAAGTGAACATGCAGTCTATTACTTGAGCAAGAAATTACTCAAGTATGAGTCACGCTACACATTAGTAGAGAAAATCTGCACAACGATGGTTTGGTTGACAAAGAAACTGCTCCATTACTTCCTATCTTATCATGTAAAAGCCATCGCGAAGATAGTCCCGATGAAGTACTTTTGCTAATCACCAACACTAGTTGGAAAACTGTCACGATGGTTTTTGCTGTTATCTGAATTCGACATCGTATGTGACCAAAAAAGTCATTAAGGGACAAGTAGTCGTTGAATTTTTGGCAAAATAAACCTTCGACTCTGATTACGTTGAAAATCTAGAATTTCCAGATGGGAAACTAGCATTGATAGAGGATGTAGGTGCAGAGTGGAAAATGTTCTTTGATGGTGCAATGAACAGAAACAGAGCCGGCCTAGGTGTTGTATTTATAACACCACAAAATGAAATTATACCCCTTTCCAAACAATTGGAATTCCCAGTAACAAATAACGGAGAAGAATATGAGGCTTGCCTGTTCGGGTTAGAGGGACTTCGAAAGGTGCGAGCAAGAGAAGTGTTAGTGGTTGGGAACTCAGCTCTGTTTATAAGATAAGTCACTAGCAATTGGAAATAAGAGAGGAATCACTTCATCCTTATGTGGAAGTAGTATGGAAAATCTCACAAAAATTTTCCAATTGCATCTTCAAACACGTACCCAGGGATGAAAACCAAATGGCAGATGCACTCGCTATACTAGCATCGATGTGGGAAGGCCCTAGAACTCAATCAATCAAACCCGTTGTACTACAAATGGCCAAAGAACCCTTCTACAATCGCCTAGTGGAAATAGGGGATCAACAAGCTATCGGGAATTGGTCCTTCGACATCATCAAATTTTTGCAGACTGGGAAATACCCAGAAGGTGCAACAAACTCTGAAAGAACCTCATTATGGTGGCTAGTGACTCAGTTTCATCAAGTAGAAAGGGACTTGTTCAAACGAACATTAGAATGGATGCAGTTGAGATGTCTCATAGAATAGGAGGCACTATTGATAATGAGACAAATGCATGTGTTCGCCACTTTTCTACTGATAAGTTTAATAATTTTTTCGCAAGATTTGGCTATATATTAATGGTGCCAAAAACTTGTTCACGTAAAGTATAGGTGTTGTCAGTACCTCTTATCAAATAGAAAAATGATGATAACTGCAAGTATACAGTTGCGATGTAGTTTTAAAAGATATCGAACCCATAGGGAAGTAACCATGTCTAAAGATCAATAAGGAAGACAGAATAAAGAAAATAAAAAAGATTTTATATTTTGGGCAGGAGGGTTAGAATGAAGAATGAGTAAATATAGATATGAAAGATTAGAGAATCTAAATATATAGATTTTTCCTATGAAATAAGGATAGCATAGAAAACATGCAAGTTCAACAAAGATGTTATGATTCACTAAACTAATCTAACACTCGGTTCAAAATACCCAGATGTTCAATTATTCACTGCAGACCAACACATGAAATAATTTTTCTAAACCTAGCTTAAATGAATTAAGACAATTATATAAACCTGGACAACGTCAATACTATGCTTAGTACGGGTCACTCTCACATAGCCATATTTAGCAAGTTACCATTCCAAAAATGTTGGCTCACAAAACAGCGTTATATCACAGATCCAGTGATTATACACGATATTGTTAACCCCGAAACTACTCTTAAAATTAACTCCAACGCATATAACTTGATTAATATAAAAGACTTAACATGAAATACACATTATGACACATAGACATATCATAAACTTCGAAATAGAAATTATAAGTAGAAAGCAAAGCAAAGTTGTAAGGTATGCAAGTGAAAGCTAAAGTTGATCAAACCGTATCCACTCTTTAATGGGAGTCGTCAATTCCTGTGTCAGCTTTGAATTCAGTCTCGGCCCATACAGAACCTCCACTAGGATGCTATTCTTTGTGAATATCGAACAAACGAATATTAAAAAACCAAAAACTTTTATTGATAAGTGATTTGCAAGTACACTTATACAATAATCACTTGAGAATATAGAGAAATCTAGTGATCGAAACAAGGATTCGAATCACTTAAACATTTTTTTGCTAACACTTATGAACGTAGCAAATTCTCTATCTATACACGCACTATATTTCTCTCATGCATTCTAATATTTTCCCTCTATCTCACTACACGAAATTGTAAGGTTTGGAGCCCTATTTATAGAGTTCGAAGGGTTACGTCTATCCAAACAAAGAGTTGTGTCCATTGGTGAATGATTGCATCACTTCATTGTGATTGGTTGAGAAGCTTCAATCTAATCCATAATGGATAGGCACCTTTTCATGATTGGTTAACTTCATATAGGTGTCTATTCGTTGGTCGTTGATGGCGGTTGATGGCCGTTGATCATGCTTATCTGGTGGTTGGTAGTTAAGAAGATAAAACTAGAAAATCGTCCAAGTCATGAACATGATATACAAGTCACAACCATGAATCTTTGATTGGTAGAATTCTATTCTGAAGAAGAACAGGTCGTGACCGTGAATGGTTATCACGACTGTGAATTGCATTTTTCTTTAGAATTCTCCTTGTGACTTCACTGATCTTTGACAACTTCGATCCTAAGCCAAATCTTTAAGTTCCACACATCTTTTTGCACCTTGTTCGCTCTTTTTTCATAGAATTCCACTTTTGATCATTTTACTCCCAAGATTTACCTAATATCTACATTTGCATAAAAAAAACTACATACCACGTGAAATCTTTTATATGAAGTATAAAAATGACTTAAATTATAGTGTTTAGTGTGTAAAATTAATATGATAATAAGTGTAACTATACACTTATCATACCCGCACACTTAACTTTTGCCTTGTCCTCAAGGTAAATTTAATAGAAGTGTATAAATTGGTAAACAAGTTTGTACCTCATTTGGCGAAAGACTATTGCAGTGACTACCACATTCCACGTTGCAAAAGATTTCAAGTAGAAGTTAAAAATTTCCCACAAATTAGTAATGTGCAATTTATATAGTTTAGTTTCATACCTTTGTTCTTAATGGAGAGTCAATCGAATCGCATCTTCATATAAGCGTTATATGCATACTCAAATATTACCTTCTCTCAAGCATATTATAAAGTATAAAGGACATAGAAAGCACACTTTGATTAATTTTCTCTCAAGGAATTTTTAGGTAACCTAGGATGCTAAAACACTCTTAGTGGTTGCATTTTATGCTCCATACCACTCTCCCCTTTTTTCAGTGGTTGCAT
>CATIWQ010318099.1:0-20846 GCA_949673415.1 Euphorbia schlechtendalii | reverse complement strand
TCTCATAGAGGACAATCCTCACGAGGACGTGGTCAACATTCCTCTTATAGAGGATATTTCGATGAAAGAGTTTTGGCACAGCATAGAAGTTCAAGGCTCATAGCTCAGAACATAGCTGAAACACAAGATTCTCTTTGTAAGGAATTCCTTGCTTTTAAAGCAGCTTAGCAAAGCTACAGTAATACTCAGGCTAAGGCAGGTAGTTCATCAGAAGTGAATACTGAAAAATCAAATCCTTCCTATGCTAAAATAGTGGAGGATCATGAAACAGATGATTTTCCTTATTGTCAACATAATGACAAAGAAGTTATACTTCTTTTGGAAGACAATGACATCAGAAGGAAATATGATGTTTGGGGATTAATGCAGAAGTATCTTGATACTAGTGCTTCTTTCACAGCTGGATCTTATAAGGCCAGATCTCACTTCGAGAATATCTTGAGAGTTACAAATTCATGGGAAATAACCCATTTTTTCAGTCGGTGGTAAGACATCTAAAACTTATAGTTTTAGTAAAGCAATTATAAAAAATGTTATAACTGCTGAAAGTTGGGGTCTGAGTACCTTCAGGGAAAGGGAATAAAGTTGAGGCATTCAATAAAGTTTTGTTATATCAAAACCCATCAAGAAAACATACTTGGTCTTTAAAATTTTGCCACAGTATTTATAAAAAAGATTTTCCAAATTGGTTATACCAATGGTGGCAATTTTATGGGCCAGGTATAAATATTTTACCTAGTGCTTTCGGAGGACTTTATTCTGAATGGGTTGATATATCACCAAATTTAATTGAAGCCTAACATAATAATAAATTGGTTGAAGGTATGCCTATTTCGCATTTCTTTATTGAATTTGGCATTCTTGGATTCTCAAATGGGAACCGGAGTTTGGTTATAGCAAACAAAATATCCCTTGTCTGTACAGGACATTTTCTTCAAAATTTTGGAAGAAAATGATGCGTAATAATGAGCATGGGGTTTTAGAAGCCCAAGAGACTATTAATCATATCAAAACAAAAATAAGTTAATACAAGTTACGTATTGAATAGACTCAAACTACTCAATATATTAAGTCTTCGAGTCCTTTGAGTTTATCTCCAGAAAACTCAAAATGTAAAAGGGACAATTGTCACAAGAACAGATAGTGATAGCCTATATGGAAGCCATGAAGAAGGACATGAAGAAAAACTTTGGGATTGAAATTCAATCTGATGTCTCTCTTACTGCTTCTACAATTGGGGAAGATATGATCACTGAGGATGAAAATGCTCATACTGAAGCACTAGCAGGTGCTACAGAAGATAATATGCTTGAAGACTCTCAAGCTGAGGAAACCGAATTACCAATAGAGCAATTACTCAAGAATTTTGAGCAAGAAGTTGCTAGGAAATTGAAGGGAAAAAAGGAATAGTGGAGAATGTACCGCTCACGCACGCAAATGGGGATAGGTCACTGTTATCTTTCTATAAAAGAAAACAGTGAAATTTTTGGATTTGTTGGAAGGATAATTGAGTGTGTTAATAATGCATCTCAATTATATTTCTTTGGCCGCTTCTTTCTTTTTCTTTTCTTCTATCTGTTTCTCTTTCGTTTCTCTTTTAAAAAAAATTTTATCGGTTGTAATCTTTTAATAGTTTAAATTGTAATTTTCTTTCAAGTTCGCTTCTATATAAAGGGACTTCTTTTCTGTAATAAGGGGGTTTTTTTTAGAGAGTGTTTGGTATATTTTGAAAGTCTGTAATGAGAGGTGTGCAAGCGGTTTGTAAAGCTTAAGGAGGAGATTATAGACTCTCTCCACCGTGTGCTCGATAGGTAATTTATTCTAAGCTTGTAATATTTTGTTCAGTTTGTAATATATTATTATTATTAATAATATTATGTTCAGACCCTCTAATATGGAGGGCTAAGTTCTTGTGTTAAATAATACTATGGATGCCTCTGGTTTATAGCATGTTATTTTATTATGCTGTTAAAGACTGAATATACATGATGAAAATTTGAGTATCTGATATGTACTAAAATACTAGGATGAATTCTATGATGATACAAAGATTAATTTATATAATTCTTTCAAATTAAAGGCATGCTAGGATTTTAGTATGAAAATGGATTAGGTTAGAATTTCTAGGCAGCCAGAATTTTATGATTAGGCTCTTATCGCATTTAGCCGTTAAGCGGTGGTTAGGCGTTTAGGCATTTTGTGTTAACCCAGCTGAAAGTAATTTATCTTGATAGCCTGTTATTCTTGTAAAATCTATCCCTATACTCTGTTTTGTATTTATTATCCTGGCATGTTAATTGATTTAGTTAGTCATATTAATTTATATTTATATATCTATATACTGTGTTTTAGTGGGTCGTCCCCCAAACGTTAAGCCTCATAGGACTCTAATTCCTGGAAAGAGCTAATCCAGGTGGCACCTCCACACTAAAAGATGGCGGATTTGGGTTTGAACCGATCTAAAACATTTTTGCTCTTCCCTTTCAACCTTTTTACTGGGTCCCCGACCCGGTGCACCTTTTCTTTTCAAACACCTCGGTGGACAGCGCCTATAAAATCGTGCCCTCTCGGCCCACCACTCCGTGTCGCCCACTCACAATGACAGGTGTTGACAGAGAGATCGGAGAGCACGAAAATCCTATAGAGAGATCGTAGAAATTACATCGAGTGCGTCCAAAGTAGGTAGAAAAGGTTAAGGCAAAAGTGGTAAAGCAACTAAAAGCTAAGTTACTCGAGGTTGTCGAATATTAGACATGGCTAGAAATTATTGTCCTTCTAGCCAAGAAGGATGGGAAGGTTAACATCTATGTGGACTTTAGAGATCTAAACAAGACATCACCAAAGGATAACTTCTCATTGCCTCATATTGATGTTCAAGTGGACAACGCAGCCAGGGATGCAATGTACTCCATCATGGATGGGTTCTCACGCTATAACCTAATTCTCAGGGAAATTGTCGATAAGGTCAAAACAAGTTTCACAAACAAATGGGGGGTGTACTGCTACCATTTAGCTTGAAAAATTTTGGCGTAACTTATCAACAGGCTGTGATAACTTTGCTCCATGATATAATCCACAAGGAGATCGAAGTCTATAATGATGATGATATACTAGTAAAGTTTGCAACAATGGAAGAGCACCCTGATTTTCTAGACCATATCCTCACAAGGTTAGAGAAGTACAACTTGCGCATCTATATGAAGAAATGTGTTTCTGGTATGACGTTAGGTAAACTTCTAGGGCACATTGTGCATTAAAAGGGGATAGAGATGTATTTAGATAAGATAAAGGCTATCCGTGACATGCCAGATCCTAGGATAGAAAAGGAAGTGAGGTCGTTTCTAGGGTCACTTTAGTATGTTAGTGGTTTCATAGCTTGGTTGATTACCATTTGTGAGCCACTATTCAAGTTGTTGAAGAAGCAGTAGCACATTGTCTAGAATGATAAATGACAACTAGCCTTTGATACAATCAAGACTTATTTAATCAACCAACCAATTCTTAAGCCGCCAACTCATGGCAGGCACCTCATCCTCTACCTATCTATTAAAGTGTCTTAAGTATTGGAAATGCTTGTTCAAGAGCTAGATGATAAGCGCGAGCACATGATGCATTGTCTGAGTAAGAAGTGTCTCGAATATGAAAGTTGATATACAATGGTTGAGAAGTCTTATGCAACCATGGTTTAGCTCACCAAAAAGTGTTGACACTACTTCCAATCCCATAGAATCAAGCTGTGGCTAAGTTTGACCCTTTGGGGTATATGTGCCAATCATCAAAACTAGCCAACAAGCTCTCTCTCTAATTACTTCTCTTTGAATTTAATATCGAGTAGATCACTAAGAAGGTGATCAAGGGCTGAGCAGTCACAAAATTCCTAACTAATCAATCCCTTGACTTGGACTATGTTGAGTACTTGGATTTTCCAGATTAGCAATAAGCAACTGTTGAATCAACAAATGAAGAATGGACTCTGCTCTTTGATGGAGCTATGAACTATTGAGGGATAAGTCTCGGGGCTATTATGGTGACACCATAAAATGAAGTCATCCTGCTCTCTAAGAACCTTGAATTTCCCATAACCAATAATGGAGAAGAGTATGAGGCATGCCTCTTTGGTATGAAAGCTTTAAGAAATGTTGGCGCATAGGAAGTCACTATCACTAATGATTCAACATTGGTTATTTGGCAAGATGTTGGACATTGGGAAATCAAGGAAGAGTACCTTTGATCTTACCTTAAACACTATCACGTGTTGGAAAAGAAAATTAAAGGTTGAAATGTATCACCGAAATAAGAAGAGATTATGTAGCAAGCTCGTCAACTGTCCTCCTTCACATAATTGAGAAAAAATTAGGGTATTCTTTTGGTCAATAGTTTGTCAAAGTGAAAACCCAAAAAGTGCACTTTGGGAAAAAATTAGGACAATGATAGAAAACAATGAGATGGTAATTAGAAAACAAAAAGGATTTTTGGCAATAGGGGTTAGGTAATTGGATATCTTGTATCATTAACTATTATACCCTGCTTAATTTTATTTAATGAAAAGGTCGTTAATGCTAAATTCTTACAAGTTTATTTACTTTGAGTCATGTGTCGTAAAGAATAACGCAAGTAACATAATACAGTAGTTAATTCATGGCAACCTCAATTAATGTTTCATACATTACATTTCATAAATAAAATCTAATAAGTTTGTATCAAAACAAAACAACCAGCATGTAGAGAAATAGGCTATATTGTGATCAACGACCTCTTCTCATCTCTCATCAAATACTCTAATGTGATCTCTCCCTGGCATACTTCCACTACGAAGTAGCCCCATCACGTTTGTTTGGGTTACTGAGCCCTTGAATGAAGCCATCCCTAGTCGTATCCTTTAGAATCTATAGTCTCTTGGTGAGTATGGTCTAGTGTAGTGAATGAATTGTGGCGGGCCCATCTCTCAAGGATATGGTAAGGTAATTTGTAAACCTAGCTAGAGGCATGAGTAGGGCAAGAATCTCTAGCCACTTACTGAGTCTTCCCATTCTACCAATAAAGCTTTGTCAGAGAATAGGAAGTGATGCCCTGGAGGCCAAGAAGCTAAATTACATAAGCATGAACATGGGTGGCAAAGTTGGTGACCCTCCATCGAGGGGCGAACCCATCAAATCTAGCTATCTATGTATACTCTCATGATGTGTATGTAGCCATCCACCATCATTTTATGGAGATCAGCAATTTAGAGTTCTTTCTCGCCATAATGGATGACCTTATACTTCTCAAAAGATTACCTCGGCTCATGGATTAAGGCCAGCTTCTCCAAGAGCCAAACCTTTAACTTTGCCTCAATGCTAGTTGCTTATGAGTTAAGGGAAAGAGGGAAAGTTTTCAAGGTTACCTCTAGTAGTGTGATTGGTCTCCGATCAGGCTAGGATCATTCTTTGTAGCCTCCATTCATAGCAAGCTCTTCGCAAGTTTACCAGCCGCAGGTGAAGCCCTCTTAGAAATGCTAGTGATGATGGAGATGAATTGAAAAGGGGCCACACTACCTACAACGTATATGAACTTCGACATGAGAAACAAAGCCACCATGAACAACCATGAAATATAATGTCTTAAAGTAGCCAAGCACAAATCTAGTATGACGGCAACTCAGAAGCTACCCATCTCTTGATGATGAGATAGGAACATGTCAGTCGAATTAGGTTCCACAATGCTCTCAATGTGTCAGTAACTTCGAACTGAATTGTGGGCACCATAATGGGAAATTGTCTAAGGCAAGTGTTTCCTAGATAGCCTGATACTCCTCGATCATATAGCAGAGCTCCTATGTGGAAAAGTGGAAGACGTGATCAACAGGATTCTAGAAAGTGAGCTGCATATATAAAAGTTGTGTTCGACGATCATGAAACTTGATACCAAAGCCCCCATAAACCAAAAACCTCTACCTTCTTCATTCTTGAGGGTTCCTTTAATTTATCTCAATCGAGATTTGTGGGTTTCCATGGTGAAAATGGAGTGAAAAAAAATGAAAAAGCAAGCAAAACTTGAAAATCGATTATACCAGAAAGGGAACCAACACTGGCCTAACAGCTTGAAACCAACCTAATCGATTAGGCTGATACCGGCCTAGTATGGGCTGGTGCCAAAAGTTAGGTCGGTACTGAGATAGGATATCTAGCTCTCCGTTTTCACAAAATTTTGACTCTTTTTGGGTCCCTTTTCCTCTCCTTGTTATGTAGTAATATGCAAGTAGTCCTCAAAGTAATAAGATTTTTTTAAAGAAAAATTTATAGAAGTTAAAGAGGTTTATGGAATCTAGAATAAAAGGTGCAATGTACAAGCTACAAAGTTAAAGCTACATAAAAAGAAAATAAAAGAAAATCTAATCTAATCTACTGCAGCCGGGATTGGGCCTCGTCATCACCATTACCACTACCATCATAATCTCTCTCCTTGTCTGCCACCTTGTCCTCATCATCGTCATCCTTCCCCTCCTCATCGTAAGGCTCAAGTCTAAGGGCGACTCTCTCATGAAGAGCTCGAGGTTGGTACTTTCCCCTGGAGGTGGGCCTAATAAGATTTGGCCTATGATTAGGATAAGAATTGTCATCGCTCCACTACCCAACGTGGGTATCTGATCCTCATTCCCCTAGGCAAATCTCCATCAGTTGCATAATCTTGGCCTCAAGCCTGGGTATCACATCTCTAAGTTCCATGATAGTGATAGATCGCTTTTGGGCTTGTGCCTCCGCTGACTCCATCGCCATCTCTGAAGCCACCAACCGATAATGCAACTCAAACACCTCTACCTCATTCGTAGTTGGTCGCCCATCTCTGTCCGTAGATGATCTCGCTCCTTTCCTATAAATATCTACGAGAGGAATCAATAAATCAAAACATTCAAACACACATATCAAATAACTAATCCACATACATTTATGCATACATAACCATACATCATCGCAATCATGCATATCATCATATGTGTGAAAATAAATTTTAATGCAAGATATTACAATGGCAAGCGTGTCTTGGGTTATAATGAGACCCCGGACTGAGAATAACCCGTAAGGCAGCCGTTCCACCTCAATAATGGGAACTTGCATAAGAAAGGTCAAAGCCTTAAATTTGTCATCCTATCCGAAAATATCTAAAGCACTCTCATTGGTGGCTTTAGTGGAAATGAAGCAGAAAGGAAGAATGGGCTCCAACAAGTGCCTCAACTCCCTCTGCCCTAGCCACATTATCAATATAAAAGAGGTATCTAACTCTTGTTGGAGGAATCCCTTAGTCACCCTCGGAATCGATGTCTCCCTTGTTAGCTCCTAAGTAGGTTATAACGAGGGGACTCTCTCCCTCTCTCTCCTGTTTCATTGACTTCTAGCTTTATGGATCACCTACTCAACATAACTGAGCCTCTTCTTGCGGGCCTACCACAAGAAGCTTGAAAGTCAATTCATGCAATTAAAATATGCAAAAATGGATGCAAAATTAAAGAAAATATTTCTTACCCTGGGGAAAGGCGTTATATGCTTAGACCTAGCAGAGCCAGGAGACCCTATGCTGGAACATGATCTAGTCCATAAGGCTCGCACCAAGGGTAGTAGGATCAGCCACAACCGTAGGAGGAGCTCCTTCAACTCCCATTCCCTCATCTCGAGCCTCAAGAGGATCATCCACATCATCATCATCCCCATTGCTCTTATGGTTGGGATCATCCTCGAATGCCAACTCCAAGGGCACATTCTCAGGCCACTTCCTTGGGTATAGAGCAAGTAGGTGCGCCATAAGGTCTTGATATCTACAGGTGGTCAAAGGTATCCTCTACAATTCACCCTCAATAAAAAGCATGAACTCATTTATAGGGAGCAAGTTACAATAAAATAATCATATGGGCATGCCTGGTAGGACCCTCCTCCTAGTGGTCATGCTCATCCTCCACCTCTAGATCCTCTACCTGAAATACCACTCATGTGTGTAGGTGCACTTGAGGAGGAGGTGGTAATTGTCAACCTCGTATCGGATGGTCCAAATATAAGCTTGAATGGTTAAGAAAGCCCACATATTCGTAAAAGTTGCAAGGACTCAAGTTAAAACGTCAAATATGCAGAAAATTAATAAAAGAAAAGCTTTGAAGAGGAATATGTACCAGCTATAGAGGAGGCATCATAGGTACTCTTTATACCACGGATAGCTATCCACTTGTAAGTCCAAGAGAGTATCTAGTAGGAGATGAAATGGGCATCCGTTGGCATCACGCCCACCACCTTTGGTGGAGAGACAACCCTATACTAGAAATCCTAGAGATGTAAATGTGGTCAATCTATCATGTTAGAATTGACGCAATCTCAAAGTAATAAAATATAAAGAAGGTTAAAAACTCAATAAAATCCATACTCGTACAGCTTTCAGCTCCTGTGTCAGGTATTTGGTGCAAAAGTCTAATTTATAATGTATCTATTACCAAGGATGGCCATACAATAGTTCCATCTGGGTATTGAATCCAAGTCTTTCAAAGAACATATCATAGTGTAGTTGAACTGGCTGCTCGAGAATGGAAAGAAGATGGTGGAAAGGAGGATGTCGATGAAGGATCGGACGAACTGAGGCTGCTCCTCATTGGTGATCTGGTCTAGATAATCCCAATAAGATAACACTCGACTATACGAAAGTCAGGCCTATGTAAGAGGTTAAACCCCTATCAAATGCTTTATCTTGGCTATAAAGATTATAACATAAAGGAAGCAATCCATGAACACATCAAATTTTATGGTCCTCCCGATTCATCGAAGCTCCATCATCGCAACTATATCTAAGGGGGTGATGGTGAGCTCCCTGATGGGAAAATGAAAGGTACGGGTGGTCTCGCTCTAGCGCTCTAATAATTATATAACTTAGTCCCTTCAGGTTTAAAGGAAGAGCTCTAATCAACTAGCCAAACCACATGACCTCTATCATTGCTACTAATCTCGAATCTTGTATCATGGCCTTGTTGGCTTTGATTTGCACCCACCAGTTCCCACATCATTTGGGCATGCATATATTCTCATAATAGTGGATCTACAAAAGTCATGCCAAATCAAGGAGTTAACTTGATCAAACAAGATCAAATTTCTTTTACTCTATTATTTAACTTGCTTTTTAACTCTTGATTGAATGGGAAAAATATTTTGTTTCCAAAATGTCAATCAAGGAGTTAAAACACGTTCACTTACATTGCCAACTCAAAATAACTTTTATTGTGTATAGGTTTCCAAACCCAACCAATATTTCATTTAGGTTATAACCAGACCCTTTGATCTTGGAAGTCAACCTCATCAAAGTTCCTTCATCAAGGTCAACGGAGACACCAATATTTCCTCTACGTTATAACTAGGCCCTTTAATCTTGGAAGTCAACCTCGTTAAGTTACTTCTTCATGGTCAATGGAGACAACCAATATTTCCTCTAGGTTACAATTAGGGCACTTTTAATCTTAGAAGTCAACCTCATCAAAGTTCCTTCGTCAAGGTTAACGGAGATAACCGATATTTCCACTAATTTACAGCTGGTGGTTTAATCCTGGAAGTCAACATCATCAAAGTTGCTTTTTCAAGGTGAAGGAAAATCACAAAATATCTTGCTAGGTTATGATTAGGTGCTTTAATCCTAGAATTCAACCCCATTAAAGTTTTAAAAGGAGCACCCCTCATGCCAATAAAGGTATGGTTTTTTATCCCTTGCTCTTTTTGTATGACCGTCCTGACCCATATCAGTGGTGATCATGCGAGGGGTAGCTTATGAGCACAAGGTTTTCAATCCCTCTCACGAAGCGATTATTTCCACTTGCTCTCCAGTTTAAGTGATCTGCATCAAGGTTAAGAGACATTTAGAAGAGATATTCGGGCCTTTAAAAACTAAAACCATCCTAACCAAACCATTAATAATCATAAAAATCGTACAAAACAATTGGAAAAACTATCCAAAATAAACAAACAAATCTAAAAAACACTGCAAAATTACTAGAAACTAGAAACTCAAATAACGATATGCTTTAAACGTGGTGACATGACTAGAAAAATAATCAAAATACTTTAAAGGTGGTGAGATGCTTGTAATCCTAACTCAAATAACAATGAATTAGGTAACTCATCCAAACCCGAATATTTGTATTGTGGTGTGGTTTAGGCCTAACGGATCTAGGCTATACCGAAAATCTTAAAAGAACTTATCTGGGTGGTGACTCCGTAACATAGACTAGAGGTTTAGGCCTCATGTCTTTCCAAAGCTTTTATTTCCTCTCTTTCCCTTGAAAACCCTCATGCCCCATCTCACGAATAGAGGGTCGGTACTGATCTAATCAGTACATTCGAGGAATAGCGTCGGTATCGGCTCTCTCCCTCTAGGAGGCCCAAGGGTCAAAATACAATTTCCTGGACAAAATGAAATTTGGATCAAAATGTAATTTTCTAAAAAAAAATTTATTAAACGGAATTACATAATTGAATTAATTTATCAATTAGAATTAAATTAAAAACATATCTAAGTCTAAATTAATTAATTTTTCTTAAGCGTAAATAATGAATTGAATTTTAATTAAATTAGTTTGATTACTATGAAGTTAATGCAACCTAAAATGAAATGAATGCAAAACTTATCATGATTTGGAGTGATTTCCGTAGATCCGGTCTCATGAGACTATAAGCACACTTAGCCGTTAAGGGGAGTGGTGGGTGTAGATTAGAGCTGATGATACTACGAGGCATGATTAGAGGTTGGTAGTGGCGATAGAGGCCATGGGGTTCGACCCGCTAGTTAGAGCTCTCCCTCCAGTCTTGAAGGGATTGAGCCACATCATTATTGAACATTGATTGAGAGGTGGAGCAAGACCACCCATACCTTCATCTACATGTCGAGGAGCTCACTATCACCCCCTTAGATATAGTTGTTACGAAGAAGCTACGATGGATGAGGAGGACCATCAGATTTGATGTGTTTATTGATTGCTTCCTTTACGTCAGAGCCATCAAGGTGATGATAGAGAGTTTGATAGGGGTTCGACCTCTGACACGGGCCCAACTCCCATATAATCGAGTGATATCTCACAACGATTGCCTATACCAGATTATCGATGAGGAGTTATCTCCCTTAGAGGACTTAGAATTTTATCTCTGGATGGAACTAGAGTAGGGTCATCTTAGGCTAGATCTACTACGTCTTAGACTACTCCACAAGACTATAGATGTAGGAGTTAAAGTAGGATGCTTATGGACTTTATTGAGTTTTCACCCTCTTTACATTTTACCCAGGCATATTACCCCTTTCCTCGATGTAAGCAATACTTTTTTTGAATTTGTGTCCATTTTTGCACATTTTGTTACGCAATTGACTTTCGAACTTCTTATCACAGGCTTGTAAGAAGAGGCCTAAGTATCTTGAGTAGGTGATCTACGAGGGGACAGAGAATAGGCGGGATAGGAGATAGAGGGAGAGGGTTCCCTTGTTTCATCCTACTCGAGAGCCGACAGGGGAGACATCGGTTTGGAAGGTGACAGAGGGAATCCTCTTGAAGGAGCTGGATACTACTATCATGTTAATGATGAAGCTATAGGAGAGGGAGTTGAGGCACTTGTAGAAGCATACTCTGCCTTTCAACTTCATTCCCACTGACACTACCTACGTGAGTGCTTTATATTTTTCCCTTTAAAAATTTCTGATTATCGGACAAGATGACTGATTTGAGGCTTTGACCTTTCTTCCTTAAGTACCCGTTAATATGGAGGAGCTGCTAACTCACGGGCTATTTTCAGTCCTGAGTCTCATAATGGCCCAAAACACGCTTGCCATGGTAAGATCTTGCATTATAATTTATTTTTCACATAAATAATAGTATGCATGATGGTGATGATGTATGGTTATGCATGTATAAATGTATGTGGGTTAGTTATTTGGTATGTATGTATGAATGTTTTGATTTATTGATTCCTCTCATAGATTTATGCACATAGAGCGAGATCTCTTACGAACTGAGATGGGTGACCAACTATGAACTGAGGCAGAGGTTGTTGAGCAACGAGACTGATTAGCGGCTTCCGTGATAGCGACGGAGGCAGCAGAGGCACCAGCCCAGGAGTGATCTAACAATATCATGGACCTTAGGTGGGTTATATCCAAGATTAAGGCCAAGATCGCATGGCTAATGGAGATAGGCGCAGGGGCATGCGAACCAGATACCCACTTTGGTTGGTAGAGCGATGGCGGTTTTGGTTCCATTCATAGACCATATCTTACTAGGCCTACCTCCGAGCAAGTACCGGCCCTGGGCTCTTCACGAGAGAGTCACCCTCAGAATTAAACCTTAAGACGATGAGGAGGAGGAAGAAAAGGATGATGACGATGAGGAGACCATCGAGGAGAGCGACAATGATGGTAGCAGGAACAACAATGAGGAGGCCCAGTCCCGGCTGCAGTAGATTAGATTTTCTTTTTATTTATTTTAATGTAGCTTTAATTGTGTAGCTCTTACATTGCAACCTTTATTTTGGATTTCGTAGCACTCATTAACTTTTATAAAAAAATTACTTTTTATAAGAAACTTATTTCTTTAGGACTACTTATATATTGTTGCATAAAAAGACCCATGTTTAAAATTTCTACACAAAGGAGAGGAAAGAGGACACAAAAAGAGTCAAAATTTCACAAAAATAGAGGGTTAGATGTCCCATCTCAATACATGCTTGATTTCTAGGACCGGCCCAAACTAGGTCAGTGCTGGGTTGACTGATTAGGCTAGTTCTGAGCTGCTAGGCCGGTACCAGGTTCCCTTTGTCAGCTAGTTGATTTTCACTTTTTTCTTGATTTTTCCTTCATTTTCGCTCCTTTTTCTCCATAGAAACCCACAACTCTTAATTGAGACAATTTTTAGTGACCCTCAAGAATGCAGATTGGAAGAAGCTAGGTGTTTTTATTTTAGGGGGCTTCGGCATCTTGCTTCCCACCTAACGAACACAGCTTTTACTCATGTATTTTTGGGATCCCCTTGATCGCATCTTCCACTTTTCAACATAAGAGCTCTTCCCTATAATCGAGGAGTATTAGGCCATTCTTAGTAACCCTTTCCCTAGATGATTTCCCATTGTAGTGACCAGATATCTGTTTAGAGCTGTTGACGCATTGAGAGGTTTATGGAACCTTAATTCCACTAAATAGTTGTTATCGCATCGTTCGTAGATGGGAGGCTTCTGAGTTGCTGATATAATAGATTAGTGCATAGCTACTCCAAGATATCATATTACTTGCCTATTCATAGTAGCTTTGTTTCTCATGTCGGAGTTCATATGCAAAGTAGGTAGCATGGCCCCTTTTCAACTCATTTAATGCCTTTTTCAGGGGGCTTCACTTACAACTTTCGAACTTGTGAAGAGCTTGCTATGCATGGAAGCTACGAGGACTAATCCTAGCCTAATCGTAGACCACTTCACACTATTGGAAGTACCCTTACAAACTTTCCCTCTTTCCTTTAACTCATACATAGCTAGTATTGAGGTAGAATTATAGGTTTGGATCTTGGAGAAGTTAACCTTGATCTATGAGCTAAGGCAATCCTTTAAGAAGTATAAGATTTTCCATCATGGTGAGAGAAAACTCTACACTGCTCATCACCATAGACTAACTGTGGATAACTAGATACACATCATGAGAGAATACAACTATAGCCAGATTCAATGGGTTAGCCCCTAGTGGAGTGTCACTGACTTTTCCATGCATGTATATGCTTATGGCGTTTAACTTCTCAACCTCTTAGCCATCACTTTCTATTCTCCAACATGGATTTATCAAAAATATGGGAAGACTTAGTGAGTTCCTGGAGATTCTTTCTCTACTCATACCCCTAACTAGGATCACAGATTACCTAACCATTTCCTTGAGAGGTGGGCCTTGCACACTTCATTCGCTACACTAGACCATGCTCGCCAAGAGTCATAGATATTAATGACTAACCCTAACAAGTACAATGGGGATACTTTGTAGTGGAAGTATGCCAATGAGAGATTATAGTAGAGGAGAAGAGGCCGTTGGAACCTGTTGATTCAATAGGAAAGCAAATGTAGCCTATTTTCTCTACATGCTAGGTGTTTTGTTTTGATGGAAAAATATTAGCTTTTATTTAAGAACTAAAATGTATTCAACCATAATTTAGACTGCCATGAATTAACTTATATATTATATTACTTGCATTATTGTGAGCGGGGTGACATGGAGTTGTGGGCTGAGAGCGAGCGGAGATGAGAGGCGCCGTCCACCGGGGTGTTTAAAAAAAGGAGCACTGGGTCGTGGACCTGGTAGAAAGGTTGAAAGAGAAAGATAAAAATGTTTTAGATTGGTTGGAACCCGAATCCGCCATCTCTTAGTGTAGAGTCGCCACTTGGATTAGCTCCTTACAGGAATTAGAGTCTTGTGAGGCTTAACGTCTGGGGGACGGCCCACTAAGACATAGAGATTCGGCTCCGGGATAAGTTGCATATTTTTTAAGTGATCACATTATATTACATCTATAGAAAATCGTATATTCTTAGTTATGCATATTCGCACTTAGGTCGTTTTTAGACTTTAAATGCATGATTCACGTATTGCAAAATAATAAACCATCCACAAAGTGGAATAATAAACCATCCACAAAAGCAGTAAGTAAATGCGGAAAATAAATGTGAAAAAATAAAAATTACATGGCTTCAAAAAAATTGAGAGATGCAACCGCCTGTTAACCTATTAATTACATTTCCTAAAAAATATGTGCAATACCCGAAGGAAAAATAAAATTCTAAACATACATCTAACCTGCATCCATAAAGGTTAGCACAGGGGATATCACATATGTTCGATTTGATTTTAGCGAGGCCCATGTGGCCTAATTAAAACAACGACAGTTTAAAAGTTGTTATTTTAAATAAAAATAGTTCATTTTTATTTACACGTATATTGATCAATTTTGTTAGTGAAAATAATCGCATGGTATAAAGTGAGGTATGTTATCCGGGAATAATTTTAATTCCCTTCGTTGGGGTATTCTAGCATAAAAATAAAATAATAAAAGAAAGAAATAAAGATGAAGAAGAGAATTACAACATTATTTACATAATAAAAGAAATAAAAATATTCCTAGGTTCACATGTAGAACAACATCGAAAACATGAGATAAAGCAACTCTAGGAACTCAAAGGCTTACCCTTTAGGTATGAATCAACTTTGGTGTATCTGTTCTATCCCTAGGAGCTTTCCTCATTCATTTTGGTTTAATTGTAGTTTAATTGGAAAAATAAAAGATTATTTATCCAAAAAGATAATCAGACTCGGGTTCTGAATTTTTTTAGACCCGAGAATATCTGAGTATTTAAGAAGAAATAGATGAAGAAATTTGATTAAAAGATAAAGAGATTTGGGATCCAAAAGTGTTTTGGATTCAAGAAAATATTAAAAGAAAAGAAAATATTTGTAGTATTTATCTGCGTTTTTTTATCTGAAGAAGAGAATTTTCTCTAAATTTTCGAGCCCCCGATTATCGAAAAGACCTGACTATTTATAAGGAAAATCCCGAAAATCCAAAAAAGGTAAGTTTTTCCGGCGAGGCCCCTCGTCAAGACTTTGTCGAGCTTGCTAGAGTCTCTGGCGAGCTCGCCAAAGACTTTGGCTAATCATATGCCTTGCTAAACTCTTTGGCGAGGCATGCCTCGCCAAACTCTTTAGCGAGGCAACCTTGCCAAGGACTTTTGGCGAGGTTTACCTAACCCACTTTTGGCGATGCAGGCCCGCGGATCCGATTTTCCATGTGGTTTTTTGATTTTTTTTATGTATTTTTATATTTTTTAGTTAATTTCTAAATTAAATTCCTTTTAAATTCAGTGATGAGGAAGACTCCCGTTTGAAGATCATTGGACAGTCGAAAATCATGTGATTCGAGGATAAATATCCTAAAAAGCCATCATCAATGAACACGTAAGCTAGTACAAAATCCCATGCTCACAGCTGCCCCTCGTGTGATAATTGCAGGTTGTATAACTAGTATGATCACACGAAAAGAGCGTAGGGATAGAGAATACTTTACCGGTGTGGTTGCTGACTACTTGTTCCCAATTGGTGATGACGTAGGCCTTCTTTTATGGCACTGTGTCTTCATAGGGTTATCCATCTCCTTCTTTAGAATCCCTTAGGTACTTGATACCCCTTGTCGGTAGGTCGACTGTTTCTTTCTGCGGCATCCCTGTTATAGTCGGTAACCATTTCATTCTCCGGTTGTTAAATGAGACTATTTCTTTCTTCAGCCATCGAGAGAATCGTTTCCTTCTTCAGTTATGTTTTGAAATTCTTTACTAGGATGTTGACTTGTTTCCAAAAATTGCTCTGTTATTTTGTAACGTCACAGTGTTGACTTTAGGCTTCAGTGGGCCATCATCTTGTTTGTAGGTTCCTCATGTGGAGGTGGGGGTTCTTGTTTATTGAGATAGTGTTGCCCAGTTCGGCATCGTTTTTGCTTGTAAATTTCATGATGTGAATGTAATGTATGCATGATTTTATGCATGAACAATTTTAATCATATGATGTATATTCGTTTGTTATTGGCATCGTGGGCTTCATCCATTGAGGAGCCTTCTCTTGTGCTAGAGCATGGTTGCCCCTAGGGTTTTTCTTGTTGGGGATTCCGTTGATGACTTCCTCAAAGTGATGACCATGGGTTCGTTGAATTAGATTCAAGTTCATAGCTTGGATCTGATTTGAGGAAAGTCTGGATGAAATGGTGATCCCACATTGTGTTAGCGATGATCGCTTAGAAGCTATTTTACCTGAAGTGTTGAAGGTATATAATGCCTCATACCGTTTCGAGGAGGAGATGATGAATTTGATATTTCTTTGGTTCTAATTTCTGCATAGATCGCTCTTATGAGTTTTCAATCTATCGAACCTCATCTTAATTTTTACCTGGATCGCCCTTTCAGGTTTTCAATCCAGCAGACTCATTTTTCTTTATTTTATTCTTTATTTTTTTAATTTTTTGGATATTTACTTGTTATATTCTATCGTTGGTATGCAAGCATTAAAAATAAGCATATGCATAAAGATTCAACTAAAATGACAATTCATTGATTTAACAGGGGTATAAATGTTTCAAATGATTTGACTCCTGCCATCAATTAGCCCTTTCAATTTTTCTAACCAATGTTTTTCTCTAGATGTTCTAAGTTTTGCCTGAGCCGCCCTTTTTGGATTTTCAACTCAGCGGACTATTCTTTTAATATTTTGAAAATAGGCCCTAATCTGTGCTCAACTAACCGAGTGTTAAATGGCAGGCTAAATACAAATTTATTTTTTTTGTTCGCACTACTGTTCATCAATTTATTTCTTTCACCTATGCGTGATAGCAATTGTGTAAGACTTGGTAGATTTTGTAGATCAGTCACCGTCTATGTCCATAATTTCATTTGTTATCTTGTTCAGCATTTCTGATCGACTGGTTGGTGCTTGTGCTGCTTTGCTGGCTTGAGGTGTACGTGATGATGATTCTTGATCATCAATGTTTCTTGCTATGATTGCCCCACAAATAGTAGCAGGCCATGTGAAGGAACTATTGACATGTTCAACGGTTTGACTCCTTTTTATCTTTAGCATTGACTCTTGTTTGGTTTGTCCCACGAATGATGGTGATTCCTGTGATGGAGTTGTTGACATGTTCAACTATCTAACTCCTTCGTGTTATTGCGCCGGTTGTTTGATTTAATGAATGATGGTGATGTAGTTGTTGACGTGTTCAACGATTTGACTCCTTTGTTGCGATGGAGTTGTTGATATGTTCAACGATCTAACTCCTTCTTTGTGGTATCGCATCATTTGTTTCGTCCCAACTTGCTTGGTTGACATTTTAGCCTTATCCTATCTCCGATCCTTTTTATCTTTGTGTGAGTCAGTGGACGTTTCGTGCTTGGAGATCTTTCCATTGATCTTTCATCCTTGTATGATGAGGTAATTGCTATCACGCGTTGTCTAAGTACATGTATTTATCTCTCACTTTCTCTCAAGAGTCAAACTATTTGAATTTATTATGGGGAATCCATTTATGCCCAAATTAATTTCATGAAATGATGTGTCACGTGTACTAAAACAATATGTATATGTTTATGAGAATGCATGATGTCATTGATAAAATATCAAGCAAATAAACAATGTTCAATTTATTTAACAAATAATTCAAAAGCCCCGTGGGCAAAGTAGCTAAAAGCTAAATTATTAAATAATCATTCCTCATGCTAGTCGAAGTGCTCCAAACTTATTCTATCTACCTTTTCAAACACTTCTTGATAGCTCGAGAAGATGTTTGATCCAAACTTATTCTTGTATGATGGCAGCGCACAATCCAGAAGCTTGGTTATCATCTCTGGTAGAGTCAAGCGAGCCCTAAGCTTAACTTGTGTCACCATCCAACGTGCATAGTAGGATTTAAAGCTTTCCCCCTACCTTTACCTTATAGCCTCCAGATGTTGCATTGTGGTTTCCATCTAAGATTTGAAACCATAATGCTCCAGCATAGCTTGAGCGAGACTATTCTAAACGGTAGCTTTGTCCAGTAGAAGGTGGCTGTACCATTCATTGATTGGGTGGCCTAAGGTGACGATGAAGAGCTTAGCCATTATTTCATCACTGACCATCAATGCTCTCATCACTGTCTGCTAATGCGTTAAGTGAGCGCGGGTTGCCAGATCCTATGTACTTCTCAAACTGCGGCATTACGAAGGTTGGGGGTAAGCTGTCTTCATCCTCGATTGTTGGTTGTGCGGGGTATGTGTTCCTTAGGTGGCCACCGTGAATGGCTAAGAACTGTTGCCATAGTTTCGCCATTCCTAGATATTAGAGGATGGCATTCCCTGCGCTTGGATAAGAGCTATATTGCCCTTGGGGAAATGCCACAAAATGGAGTAGTTGAGGTGCCTAGAACTGTGAGGTGACTGACGTACTCTAGTTAGGAACAGTGTGTTGGGTCATTCCTTGGTAGAAAGGCCCTGGTGCGAATGCCGGCTAGATAGGATGACTTTGTCCTACCTCAAACTGGTAATAGGCAGTAGGAGGTAGGGGCATCATGTGTGAGGTGGGAGGTCCTCCTACCTCAGGCCATCTAGTTGGATTGCCATTGTTAAGGGTGACCTCCGAGCTGGACACTACATTCTGGGTCCTCCCAACATGTTGGCGAATGAGTGATGCTAGCTGTTTGCTGTTGGTAAAGGCATTCAGGCAGCTACAATCTCGGCGTTCACCAATGACTGCTGAGAATTTTATCCCGTAAGGGCAAGGTGACCTTCCCTCGCGCCTTCTTCTTGTGGATTGGCCATAACAGTACGTTGAACTGAATCTGAGTCTGAACCCAAGTCCTCACTTGAGTCAGTGTACGGAACCCCATCCAGATTGGCTACAATCGGGGAAAAGCGGACTCGGTGGTGAGTAGGCCTCTTCCAAGCCCCCTTGATACACGAGCAGAATATTAGACCGTGCATGTAAGATTCGTGATATGATTCATGATGTAGGAAATGTGTGAGATTTTTAATGTTATGGCTGCATTCACGAGGGGTTAGCATGCCATGATGTGAAATAACATGTACGTCAATCCATTTGAAATAAATAGGTTAGTCGTTGGTTACAATGAAAACTTGTGGAAATGAAAATCCAACATCGAGGGTTGGATTTGAGACTTGTACAATGTCTGTGTGACATCATAACATGACTGATGTAAATGAGGTGACTAAGTTACCTATGTGGTAATAGGTCAATGGTTTGAGGTTTTATACTATGACTAGGTCTCATGGAATGAGGAGGTCAAAATTGTTTCGGGTAAGTGGTGTGACATACCCTAACAAAATGAAAATAACTACCGTATGTAGCTACCTAATGAATGATTGGTTATTTTTCCCAATTAGGGTGGAGTTTCAGATACCTATGTGGTCATCACTATTTAATGGTATGTGGTGATTCGTGAATTATTGCCTCATGTGGGCGAATGATTCGGATATGAAGCGTATACCCTTTAAGATTTGGTAAGGTAAGACTTTTGAAGTAAGTCTACCTCGTGTGGGCTTAGTTTAGGACATCAACTGGGATATCCTTTAATGTGGGAAAGACGATTTTGTAGGTATTTGCCCTATTTGGGCTTTTGGTCTGGAAGGGCCATGAGTTGGACGTCGAAGTGGACATCACGCAGTAAAAGGAAGGTATGTTTGTCATGTACAAGCCAATAGCGGGATGTTAAGTGGACATCTCGCTGAAAAGGGGTAATTGATATTCCTAAGTGATTTTATGTTGTCCTAGGGTGACATGATCTAAAGTTTCAACTGTGCCTAACTGTATGTGATATTGTTTTGGTATCGTGATATGTACATTTAATATCATGAGTGTGTGCATTCAAGTGTCTGCACTAAGATTCGTGGTTAGCATGACATTTGTACAATGACAAATTGAAAGTAGTATACAAGTGGCACATAGCATGCAACATCATATCTTCTAACCATACAACTCCCGCGTGTAGAGTTTTTGGCTAGTCTCTATCCTAAGTTTGGTTCATCTTAGTATTATGAAGATACTAAGGAGCGTACCAGTAAGAAAATATAATGCATGATCATGTGTTGACTAACACCCTAGGGAAAATGCCTACGGCTTATTTACATGAGGTTTACAAATGGGTTGTTGATGTAGAAGGTTCTTGTTGCGCTAAAATACACTCCAAGCCTCTCCCCAAATGGGTTAAGGAAGGTAGATGGAATATGGCAACAAGTGCTCCACCTTCTGGAGTACTATCTTTTCTCAGGGAGGCAGATTAGTACAAGAGAGAGCTTCACGGTAATGGG
>CATIWQ010318097.1:0-17454 GCA_949673415.1 Euphorbia schlechtendalii | reverse complement strand
ATAATTCACTTTAGAAAATATTACGTGTACCAGGTTGAGCTTAGTGCTTTATTGCACAATGCCTCTATAGTGGCAATTTAGCATATCACCTTTGTGGTTTTACTATTTATTGCCTTTTGGACCTATTAAATTTATGTTTTAATGGTTCAAACCCATTTGCCTTGTTCTTCTTCCCTTTTAGATATTATAATGTAAGTTTACAGCTGTTGTCTTAAAATCTATCTCCTTAAGACTTTCCTTATGCCAAATGCATTTAGGAAGAATCTTGGATATCAGAAGAACAATTTTTACAATTTCCAAGAAACTTGTAACTACATTAAATGAACTAATTCTATAAGAATAGGTTAAATGCATCACATATGCTCCCACTAAAAAATGAAGAACCGATCGCTAGTTAGAACTTCTTTCAATTTAGTGATCAAACTTAGACATGTCTCTCTTACATGAATTACAACAATTAAATCACTTATAGCACTAAGCAAAATGATACATGTCATTGAACTCTTCCCCCCCCCCCCCCCCCCCATGAAAGAAACAGATTCTTGTCATACCTGAGTTAGTTTGTGTCACTCTCTTTGAACTCATACACAACATTGTTCAAAGTATAAGAAAACTCTTTATTCCTTCAGCACAAACTCAAACTTCAACCTCCAGATAACCTAATAACTACCGTTAAGAATCTGAGTCTGCTACAAATATATTCTTAGTAGAAACCAATATTGATAATCTTTAATCGGTAATGGTGAGACTAAACACGTATACAATGATTTAAGTCATTATTATGAGCAATTGTGTGTTAATTACTATTGACTTGAATAGAAATTTTCAAAGAAAATGTAAGCATCAACCCTAGTATAATACCTCATCATCTACTAGGTGAAAATACTTGTATTTAATTCAGTTCGATTCATCTTACAATAATAATTATGAGTTTTTATTGTTTGTTATAGTTCCTTTGACTATAAGGTATATCAATAAATGCACTTTTTACCTGTTATCTTTAATTAGTTCACTTATCTAATGGCATTTAACAATAAGTATTGGCTAACTTTATTATGCATAATTATTGAAACTAATTTGAGATTCAATAGGGCATATTAGTCCTAAAAGTTTTATTAAGGATTTAAGTATTTTATGTCTTTAAACAAGTATAAGGAATAAAATAATTAACAATATATAAATCAAATAAATTACTTAGATGAAAGCATAATAAAACACAATCCCAAAACTATTCAATAACAAAAAATGCATAAAACTTGTTATTAAAAAATATAAACAAACAAACACATATTAATGATGCTAAACAAACGACAATGACTTATATTGTCAACCGTCACATAATATTCTTAACATGGGAAACTATTTTACGTCTTATTGGAATTAAATTACACACTAAGTATTACAATCCAAAAAATTACAACAACATCTGCTATGATGTTTATAAATGATCACCCTAAATCAACTCATTAGATCTAGAGTTTTTTCTTTTAATTGAACTTGGTGATAACAAATCAAATTATTTTGCAAAGAACCCGAATGTTTAATTATTACATAATTTGAAACTTAGATTTGCAAAACCATGTTTTACAAAGAAATAAAATTAATACACACAAATACATAATACACCATGTATTATATATAAATACAATGAGATTTTTGAAAACCGATTTTCTCAAGTCCCTCTTGGTTCTTTTCCACTGAATAGATGCTCAGGATAAGGATTACGTGGGGTTTGCATTATTATTGATCATCTACAACATATGTCAAAAGGTCAATGTTAATTACTGTATAAATAATTAACTTAAATATATTACTAAAATATATTTTATATAATTTATAACACATATTATAAATTAATGCTTAATTATCACATATATAATTAACTAAAACATATTTTGTCAAATTTTATATTATCGTAAATATAAAATAATTTATTCATTATATAAATAGTTGATCATTTAAGTATATTATTAAAAATACTTAATCAAACTTATATAATACATAAATAATTCAAATAATCATCACACAAATTAATAAAAAAATATAAATATATTACTAAAATATATTCAATCACATTATACTTCACATTTATAATTAAAGTCAAACATTATATAATAATTAATTTGGATATTAATGATATATTTTCAATTATTTTCCAATAGGTTCTAAATTATTTTCTAACCAACAAGAAACTAATTTTCCATAATTTTTTAGCATTTATTAACATAAAATAAATGAAAATTAATATTTTCTGAACCTTAAAAAATTCTGAAAAAATCACCATTAAATAAAAAAAAATGAAAATGAGAGGTTATGAATTTTTTTTTGAGTAAAATGGCATTGTTTAGAACGCGAAATTGGGAAAAACATTTTGACCACTAGTTGAGTGCCACGTGGTAGTCAATGCGTTGACTTCCATGTGGCAGCCTGTCATTGGTCGGTCAACCTGGCATGGTTGACTGACCACCACGTGGCGTGCCAAGTGTCAAGCCACGTGGCGCAATCACATGACGCCACGTGGTGGCGGTTATGGACTTGACCACGTGGAGCATTCAGGATGCGCCACATGGCACGCTAACTGTTCCTGCGCTATGGGATAGTTGGTCGGCACGTGTGTCACACGTGCCGGCGCATCACCACCCGCCAACAGGTGAGTGCGTGCCATGCGCCGCCTTGCCGGCGGAATCCGGCTACCGGACTTTGGTAGTTCGAACTCGTTTCATCGTTCCGAGTCCGTTGACGCGGTCTGTGTTACAAAAAAAATGAATGGAAATTTTACGTTTACAAAAAACAACCCGAAAAATGAAACTTTTTCCGGCGAAAAAACATGTAATTTCCGACCAGAAACGAATTCAATCTGATTTTGAACATCTATAATAACTAAAATTACAGAAAAACAACAGAAACATCTCCAAAACACGTAGATTTTTCTAAAACGCTTATAAAACACTATTTTTTTCTCCATTTTCACATTTTTCCGCGTAATTCATGAAGAACACGAAATCGAATTCCGGAGAACGAATTCTCTAAAATTACAGAATGTGTAGAAACAGATAAACACATAAAATCATCTAAAAAACATCCCTCTTTAATACCAATGAAGTAAAGCGTAAATAGGAAAGGATTCGGATTCTAACCTTTTGCGCATGCCCAATATCGAAGAACGTCGCATCAAATGCTGAATCGGATCCATCTCACAGTTTTTTGAAGTATGGATATGTATCCACAACTTCTGCAACGACAAAGATCAATAACGATCGTTTGCGATATTTTCGCCATGAGACGAAACCCTGGGAGAGAAAATATAGTTGGAAAGAATGATAATCAATTTAGAAAATGAATTCCCCTCATTTCTAACATTACACGTGATTTCCTTATATAATTTGGATTGATTGTGATTAAATCCTTAAACTCTTGATTATTTACAATTAATTCTTTAAAATTCTATAACTTTTCAATTTAGTCCCAAAAATTAAATTGAATTGAATCTTTTGACCCGATTGATCAGCTCACGGGTGGATTGAGTATTTCTAACAAAAAAAAAAAAAAACTATATTATTAAAGTTAATAATTACTAACTGAATACCAAGAAATTCAATTCTGATATAGCATGTATGACCGAGGTGTAGTCAAAGTACAGTTGAATTTTTTTAAAGTTATTTAGAATTTCGTCGTTCCAATTTCAAAGCAACACCATTGACCAAATAAAAAATAAGTCAAACATTTTTTTGCACCAGTCGCCACTCGCATGCATGTTCTGAATAAATTTCTAAATGAATCACTTTGTTATTCTCCTTTCAGTGCTACATCAGTGCTACATCTCAGTTTGTGAAAAATGACATTTTTGAAAAATTAAACTAACCAAAATATAACTAGTGGTATTTAGGGGGTATGAGTTCACTTTTTACAAGTTTAGAGAGTTATTAAATATTTTGAAAGTTTAGGAGGGTAAATGAATTTTTATGAGCATAGAGTTTTGGTGTATTCTAGCGATGAAAAAAGCATCAAATACATCAACTTCCTAAATTTGCTACAAAAGTCTATTTTCACCTTAAAAAGTTAAAATTCCATACTAGAAACACATACTAGCTTTTTTAATGAGCGGTTTCATTCATCTATATACAGGGTCTGAGTAATTTTTTTTACAAAAGGAGGTTTGTAATTTCAAAAATTGGTAAAAATGATAAAAAAAACATTTTTTTTATTCAGAATGGTCATTGAATATTTTAAACAAGTTAATATTTTAATAATTTAACCTTATTATTAAAAAATTATGCGTCGGTATTTGAGTAAATTTTACGACTTTTTTTTTTATTTTTCATCATTTTTTAATTTTTATTATCATATTTATATTAAAAAGTATTTTGACTATTAAAAAAATTTCAAAATTTATCATTAATGTATATTGTATTTTTATCAACCATCCCACAAAAATGTTCAAATAAAAATGAACAAGATTTCCCATTTTCATGGCATAATTTAATATTAAGGATCATTTGTTTGCAAACTTTTTAAAACCACAAATTCCCATTTGCAAAAAAAATTGAGAAATACAATCAAATCCCTTGTTTAGGCAAAATATTTTTATGTTGGCCATAACATCAAAATACGTTTAGTTCCCCTTTGTTCAAGTTTATGTTTGCATGACTTTGGTATAATAATTCTTTGACTGTATTCAATTTGCAGCAAAAACCATTTTATGAAGGCATTAGACTTGGTATAATATTTGTTATACCTGGTATACAGGCTATTAAATTCTTTTGTTTGAAAACAATAATCAATTTTACACCAAAAACTATATTATGAATGTCTTATATCTGTTAAAAGAGCTATTATGCCAGATATATTGACTTTTATACCCGGTATAATAAATAATATACCAAGTATATTAAAACAATGTTATATCACTTTGAAATTTTATGGGATTGGCTTCAATGGTAAAATATCTTTTGGTATAAAAGTTGTTATACCTAGTATAAAACATATTATACTAGGTACAAAATTTGAATTTTTGGAATAAAGCAAATCTGACATTCTTATACTATGCTCATTTTCACGGCCAAAAACTATGTTATGGATGTCATATACACGATACAAAATTTATAATACCTAGTATAAAAAAATATTTTATTAAATATATATAAAATGATATCTTATTCGAATATTTTCGTAATAAAAAATCTAAAAAAAATTTATATACATTGTTTAAAAGTTGTTATACCTAGTATACAAATTATTATATATAGTATAACCCGATGTTATACCCTATATACCTCTTTAATTTGAAGATAATTACATAAAAACAATTTACATGAATGAACTAATTTCCAAAAACTAGAACTAGTAGAAATCTATAAAAAGAAAGAAAAACACAATTCATTCATTCACAAACATCTTTATAATATCAGAATCAAGAACATGAAGTCAATCCACAAATTCAACCTCTAATGAGAAAACAACATCAGTATCAAAATTTGACTCCAATATCTTCTAGTGCTCGGTAAAATCTTCATTCTCAACTAATGTCAATAATCAAATTACTACTTACGATTTGAAAATTCAATGTGTGGTGGCTAGATCGCGACAGACTGCAATGATGAAAAGAAAAACATATCCGACAAGCAACTATCTGGTAAATGAGCAACTGATCAGGAAAAGAGAGAAAGGTTGTAACGGAGTGCTTTGCCAGTGGCCGGATTTCAGAAAAGACAAAAAGGAAAATATGAAAAACGAAAAGAAATACATTAGAAGTATATTAGTTTTTGTTTAGTTTGGAAAACAACAAAATTAAGATCAAGATGATGTCTCCTCTAGCGTTGAAGATGAAGAAGAGATTGGTTTAATTCAATAGGTTGAAGAAGATCAATTCAAAAGAAGGAGATCTCGGTTAGAATTGAAAGAGAAGATAATAGTTGTGGTGGCCAAAAGTGATAGATATTGTATGTAATTATAATTAGTATAGCAATGTTATAGTTTTATACAAACTCTCTTATTCTGTAATTATGCCTATATATTAATGGAATACCAACTCATATGTATTGTGCAAATCTAATTCAATCCTTTCATGGTATCAGGGCTCTTATAAGGAAAAACTGCCGCCTACTACTCTCTCTTCTCTGACGAGACTTTTTTTTCTCTCGTTTCTCTTTTGTTTCCTTCCCTAAATCGATATGTCGTCCTCTACATCATCTGATCTGCTGTCATCCCCCACTACTTCTACCTATAATCTGTCAGTTTCAACCACCGCCCCCTCCTATATTTCACACCATCTTCCTCTTAAACTCGAATCATCGAACTATGTGCTGTGGAAAACAGTGATAAACCCAATACTTGCTAGTTGCGACTTAGACAAATTTATCGGTGGTTTTGCCCCTAGTCCATTTGCAACTTTGGAGAATGATACTCTCAATCTTGCCTTTTTGACTTGGAAATGCCAAGATCAACAGGTCATCAGCCTGATTCTGAACTCAATCTCACCCTCTATTTTAACCCAAGTCGTTCGGGTCAAAACCGCTAGAGAGGCTTAGCTTAAACTCGAGAGCGCTTATGCATCGAGGTCTCGGGCTCAGGTACGAGATCTCTTAAGAAAGTTCATGAGTCAATCACTCAATATTTACAACGAGTTGAATTGATTTATGATAGACTGGTCTCCCTCCAATATGCGGTTTCAAACGATGACCTAGTTGATGCCATTATGGATGGATTGAATTACTCGAATAGTCCCTATCGAGATATTTGCAGATCATTGGAGGCACGAATGATTGTGATTTCATTTTATGACTTGTACGGACTATTACTAACTGAGGAGAGACGATTAAGAAAGGATAAAAAGTCTAGTTAAGGACTTGAACCATATATCGGCAAATATGGCTCGATTGGGTGATTTCAGAGGATGAGGTCGCGGCAGGGGTCACGAAAGGCATCATACTCAAGGAGGTTATGGTGGACAGCACCAGGTCGCTTATACCACATATGGACAGCAGCAAAATACGTAGCAGAATTATGGGACCGGGTTGCTGCCAACGCCACCTAGACATTCACGGGATACACAGCAAGCCCCTATGGATGTATCAACTTTGGTTTGCTTTAATTGTAAGGGACAAGGCCATTTTTCCAGACAATGCCCCTCACCAAGCCAAAATAGCCAACAGAGTCCTTCTACGAGCTCCAACTATACCAAACTAAACCCTGCTGATCAATCATGGATAATGGATAGCAGAACTACACATCATCTCACCTCTGACTTGGGAAATCTACAACTTCATTCTAAGTACTCCAAACCTAAGGAAGTATAATTAGGTAATGGTTCTAAATTACCCATTTATCATGTTGGTCAGTCTTTTGTTCCAAATTCTTCGTTACATCTAGATAGTGTTTCTCATAGTGATAATTTTTTTTTAATTTTTATCGACAAAAGTTATCATACATATATTTATATCATGCTAATACTTGTGATCATTCGTCTATATAACAACAAATATATATATACTAAATCTCACATCCCGACATTTATCAATTCTATATGCTTATGCTGGCGAGGTCAAAGAGCTTGAAATGGAACACAGCCAGCCAACCTTTCATCCATGATGTCTACAGGTAGTGAGCGTCTAGTACAAACTTTATCTACAGCTTCAAAACACTGAAAAATATATAGCGATTTTTATGAGTCGCAAGCTCAATGAATATAAACACTCAATGAACTGACAATTTCACAAATTCATACAGTTACATATTTACATAATCAATGGATATTCATACTTGTATATTAATGCATGAGTCATTTATTATTTGTTGTGACATTACCAGTCAAAATTATTACCCCGGGATACATGTAATATATAACAGATAACAATTGATTTGTTGTCCAGCCTTATACACAATTCGGTGATCTTTCAGTCCATATAACAGAACATGACCTTTCGGTTCATGTGAAACAGAACATGACCTTTTGGTTCATGTAAAACAGAACATGTATTGCAATATTTTGGAAGGTATGTCACAACATTTCCTTTTTCATTTCATTCGGTGATTGTGCAAGTACATATATCATATAGAATCATATTTGATTCACAAATGTCATAGATATATATCATTTATCAATTTCATCAAGCATATAACTCATTTCATTTCATCAAAATAATTCATCAATACATATACACACTTACAAATTCACAATTCACAATAAATCAATTACCTTACACATTTGCAAATGATTACCACATATCACATTTTATCAAGTCATAGCACATTTGCAAATGATTAACACAATCAAATATCACATATTATCAAGTCATAGAAATTTTAAAATCGCACATCAATATACAATGAACACATTTCACTTACAAATTCAATGTCAAGTTCATTTCATATTTATACTCACAAATTAACCAAGCTAATTCCCTCGGAAGTGACTTGAACCTTCCTCCGGTGTACTTTTAATATTCTGAGCTCCTATAAACAAATACAAACTTATATCATATTCTTATACCATGGATAGTTTCCTTTTTTCTTAATAATTATCCTACAATTAGAACTTTATACTCTCATGACCTTACTAACTTTTAAATTTATATCTCTCGAAATACTGATCCAAATACTCTAATTTCAGTTTCATTTAACTCTTAACTCATAATTATATAACATATAAAAATTTTAGAATCGTTAAACATATGTATGATTTATAGTGAATTTTTACTTTCACACTCTAAATCAGTTTTTCCTTGCAAAATTCAGAAATGATCTTCTAATGACCTTAACTTACTTAAAAATTCATAACTTTCAAAATACTAAACCAAATGACTTAAAGCTAAAGCCATCCTCTTTCTAAGACACATAGGTATAACATACCAAAATTTCAGAATCATCCAATTAATATACTAGTTTTGGTGAATCAATCTTTCACACCCTGAATCTATCCCCTTTCACCTGAGCAACTCTTAGTAAAACAACCATAACTTTTCTTAAAAAGCTTAGATTGAACTCATTCTTTTTGTAAAATAAACTAGACATGTGAGGGTACAATATATCAAACTTTCAGAATTTTACAACTAGTATAAAAACTGCACCATCAGTTTGAATCCCAATTTGTTTTTATGACTATTCTTCTATGAACAATCTGAATTAAATCAATTATAGAACAAAATACACATATTGAAAAATCCCCAAATTTTACACCAACAACCCTAACATGTAGAGCTACAACTCCTCTTTGTTTCATAACTCTGAATTCTATCTCTAACCCTACGAAAATCACCTTACAAAACTGAAAACATAACTGATTCTTTCTCTTCTTCCTTTTTCTTCCTCCTCTCTTCTCTTCTCTAAGGGGTGCGTTTTCTTCCTCTTTTGTGGGAGATAATCTGATATTATCTCTTCTTATGTCTTTCTAATCTAAGGATAATTACCATTTTACCCCTCAATTATATTATTAAGTATAAATACCAATACTCATAATTATACTATACTATACTCATACTTATTTCATTCTAATTCTAATAAACAACTACTCCAAATAATACTAAAATATTTTAACTAATTATATTTATTTTTCCTCTATATAACATCCCGAAACTATCTCTTTACATATTCAATTTCATATTTTATATAACTTAAAATAATGTCTAAAACAATATATGATATATAATTATACCATATAATAAATTTCATGACATATAACATATGTATCTAAATGTAAATATGATGTTATGAAATGGGATGTTACATGTTTTACATGTCCCTAGCTCTAATTCAAATCCTATTTCTGTTGGTGCGCTTACAAAGGCTATTGATGTTTTCGTTGAGTTTTTTTGTTGTGAAAGACCTTTCCAAATAGGTGGTTCTTCAAGGCCAGAATAAGAATGGGCTTTACATAGTGGCTGCAACATCCGATGTTCCAGTTCGATCTTATGCTACTTCTCTTAATACGTGGCACGAGCGGCTACGACATCCTTCCCTTCCAGTTGTCAACTGAGTTCTTTGCCAAAATAATATTCATTATTTATATAGATCATCTACATGTCAGTTGTGTCTTGATTGCTTTGTTAGTAAGAGCCATCCTTTACCATTTTCTTCTTCCAATTCTTTTATTTTGAGTCCATTGGACCTAGTCTGTTCGGACGTGTGGGGACCAGCCCCGGTTCAATCGTTTGATGGATATTCGTATTACCTTTTGTTCTATGATAATTTTAGCAAATATAGCTGGGTTTATTTTATGGATCACAAGTCTGATGCTTTAATTATTTTTATCCAATTTCGCAATATTGTTGAGAAATTCTTTAATAGACCCATCAAATGTTTTCACTCAGATGGGGGTGGGGAGTTTAAACTAATTCAAAATTACCTTTAACAACATGGCATTCAGTTTCGAATGTCGTGTCCGTATACACCCGAACAAAACGGGAATGCAGAACCTAAGCATAGACACATAGTGGAAACAAGGTTATCTTTACTTCATCGTGCATAATTACTAATGCAGTTTTGGTCCTATGCATTTGATATAGCTACCTTCTTGATTAATCGAATGCCTTCACGTGTTATTGGTTTTGATTTCCCGTTCAAATGATTATTCCTTGAGTCTCCTAATTATTCAAGTATAAGGGTATTTAGTTACTTATAGTATCCCTGGTTGCATCCATATGCTTCTAACAAGCTTGATTATCGATCTTGTTGGTGTTTTTTATTGGTTATAATCGTGTTCATAAGGGATATTGCTGTTTTGATCCTTTTTCCAATAAATTTTTTATCTCACGTCATATTTTATTTGATGAACAGGTTTTCCCTTATTAGGACCTCGTGAAGCTTGCTGCCCTTAGTCTAATGATTGACTTACCACTTCCCACTATTACGGTTCAGCCTACCCCATCGCCGATTGAAGACCAATTCCAACCACCACCAGCACTGTCGTATCATCCAACTACATCGGAACGTCAATCACCAACACAAACACCTATATTGTCCCCCTCACAATTCCAGCCTAATGACTCATCACCCGATTCCACCCCACCACTAAAAATTTGCATCATCCCATCTCTCTACAACTGAACCATCCCAGTACCAACCCCCCTCACCTGGTCTCTCCCTTACAATTAATGCACCCACTACAATCTCGGGCTGTCTAACTCGTGCACAGGCTAAACGAGTTGGTCCTCGAGCGTTAAATACTATAGCAAGTTTTATTGACCTAATGTTTCACACAATTGCAATAAGATATCCTCATTGGCTATTTGGCTATGTCAGACGAGTTCTCAGCACTGATTCTAAATGGAACATGGGAACTAGTTCCTCCTCAAATAGCAACAAATGTGATTGGGTGTAAGTGGTTTTTTAAAACAAAGTTGAAAGCCGATGGAACAGTAGATCGTCACACAGCTCGTCTTGTAGCAAAGGGATTTCACCAACGTCTCGGTATAGACTTCAACGATACATTCAACCCCGTTATAAAATCGGTAACTATTCGGCTGTTATTATCTCTGGCCGTAAGTAACTCATGGTTTATTTCCCACTTGGATGTTTCTAATGCTTTTTTGCTTGGAGATTTGGATACGCCAGTATTCATGGAGCAACCGCTGAGTTTTCAAGATAAGAATTTCTGGAATATGTTTATTGATTACGGAAAGCTTTATATAGACTTAAGCAATCGCCTCACATGTGGCATCAGAAGTTAACTCAAACATTACAGGCTTACAGGTTTCGTTGCTCGAAGGTAGACGTTCCCCTTTATTACTTACATCGAGGTACTACGAAACTTTTTTGTTTGATTTATATCGATGATATTCTAGTTCTTGGCAATGACTCGAGTCAAGTGGCAAACTTAATTTCGTATCTTCAATCTCAATTTGGTATCAAGGATTTGGGATCGGTTAAATATTTCTTAGGAATTGAGTTCTCTCGAGCAAATGGCGAGCTATTTTTGTCTCAACAAAAATATTCCAAAGACCTTCTTTCTTTTGCTAATATGGTTTTTGCGAAGCCTGTCTCTACACCAGCTAGTAGCATTGCCAATGCTACTGCTGATTGTGATGAGTACAAAGATGTGACGCATTTCCGGAGTCTTGTCGGTGGCCTCCAATACCTCTCCATTATGAGACCTGATGTGGCATTTTCTATGGCTAAGGTTGCTTAGTCAATGAATGCACCTACGGTTGCCAGTTGGCAGTCCCTTAAGCATGTTCTGAGGTACCTACAAGGTACTATTGAATTTGGGTTGAGGTATAGGCAGCAGACTTTAGTTGTGTTGCAAGGTTTCTCAGACTCTGATTAGAGTGGAGACTCAACGGATCGTCGCTCAATAACCGATTATGGTATTTATCATGGCACAAACTTAATCTCATGGACTTCGAAGAAGCAACAGACAGTTTCTCGATCCTCTACGGAGGCTGAATATAGGGTTGTGGCGAACACCACCTCAGAGTTGGCATACATTGGCTTCCCGATTTCAAAATCACCGGTATTGTGGTGTGATAATTTGAGTGCAACGTATCTTACGGTGAACCTGATCTTTCACTCTCGCTCAAAACATTTGAAGCTGGATTTTCACTTTGTTTGGGAGAGAGTTGTTACACAGTCACTGACTTTCCGTCATATGTCAATGGAGGATCAAGCTGCTGACATCTTTATTAAGCCATTGTCACGAAACCGATATGCGTTCTTGCGCAACAAGCTGGTTGTGGTTCCAACCCCAACCAACTTTGGGGGGTGATAGATATTGTATGTAACTATAATTAGTATAGCAGTGTTATAGTTTTATACAAACTCTCTTGTTCTGTAATTATGCCTATATATTAATGGAATACCAACTCACACATATTGTGTTGAGTCACAAATCTAATTCAATCATTTCAAAAAGAAGTCACTCTGTTGAAAATCAAAGAAAATAATGAAACCGTAAGATTACTATTACGAAAATTAAAGGCTTACTAGAAGAGAAGTTTATTGAAAAGAGATTCAATGGTTTTCAAACTCGATGGTGCTGGTTTTTGTTATTAATTGATCAACGCATTATCGTTTTGCAAGAGAGGAGAAGGAAGAATACTGAAACAGATAGATCTTTGACTTGGATTCACCGATTCTCCATGTATCGTTAGAAACAATAAATAAAAAAAGATGGGGAAGAAGATGATGAGAAACATAGAAAACGCACGGGAGGAGGAAAAAGGGAAAATAAAAAATAAAATTCACAAAAAGCAAAAAGCAAAAAAGCAAAATTGGAGAGTTATTTGTATAAATCGATGATAGTATGGCCTAAATTATTTTGCCATGATATATGAAAAAGTTTAAAAGGCCCCAAAAAAAATTCATCATGCTCCATTTTGTAAATGTGTGAAATCACATGGTACTATTTTGAAGTTTACTCATATTTAAATGGTTAAAGTAGCTTGGTATTGTTTTAAGAAAGCTATTGAATTCGAGCCTTGTGAATTCATAAAATTCTTATTATAGAGAATCCCACTACAAACAAGTGGATGACCCGAGTCGCATCCAGGTATAATTGAGGCAAAGTCCGGGCAACAAAAAAAGAAAATAGGTATGCTTTGTTATTTAGACAAAAAGACAAAAGAAAAAAGACAAAAGAAAATAGGTATGCTTTGTTATTTAGTTTATTATTAACTAACGCTTACCTATTTAATCTAGCTACTTCCCTTATGTTCTTTTAAATATGTAATTTTAGGGTAAATTTAAAAAAGATAAGTAATCGTTTCACTCATTTGTAAAATAGATTTTACGAAATTTTTTTAATGGCATTTGTGCTTTTAAAAATTAGTGAATAAAGAATCCGTAATATTAAATTATATCATGAAAATGAATAATATTGTTAGTTTTTATCTGAAATTTTGCTGCATTGGTTATTAAAAATGCATTACATATCAATTATAGATTTTAGAATTTTTTAAATTGAAATATGATAGATGATTAAAATCGTAAGAAATGGAAAACAATATCTAGAACTTACTTAAATCGTGACGTATAATTTTTTAAAAACAAGGTTAAATTATGAGAATGGTGAATTAATCAAAGTATTTTCTGTAATATCATTATTATGAAAAAAAAATAATTTATATCCTCTTTTTACCAATTTTTTTAACCATGAACACCTTTTAGTAAAAAAAATCTTAGATACTATTATACAAATGAATG
Source organism: Euphorbia schlechtendalii (assembly GCA_949673415.1). Lineage (NCBI taxonomy): Eukaryota > Viridiplantae > Streptophyta > Magnoliopsida > Malpighiales > Euphorbiaceae > Euphorbia > Euphorbia schlechtendalii. The sequence continues at coordinate 3,321 of CATIWQ010318097.1, read as the reverse complement.
AAAAAACAAAGTACCTCCATTATGATTTATATACCACCTAATTAATAGGATGTCCAAAAACGAATCTAGCTGAAATAGTCGTCCATATACTCGATGTAATTCGGTTCATTTGGTTCGATTGTTGGTATAAACAATTCAATTTCAATTTTAATTAATTCAATCAATTCTTTTATAACTATCAATAATAAAAATATACTCGAAACGAACGATTAATTAAAAGGTAACAATATAGCATCCTTCATGTTTGACCAAATATACTAATAACTCCACGTGTTCTACAAAATTAATTTATACACTCTTTTGCATTTTCTTATTACTAACTTCTCATACTTTATTTTAATTTTGTTAATATGCCATTTAATATGTTATTGTATCATTCTTCTATGAAAATTAACCGAGAATATATTTATAACAAAACTATTATTGCTTTATCGTATGATCTTATTCAGTTTTCTTTGTCATATATATTTATTCATTTTTCTTTTACTTTGTGAACTTCACTTTTTATAATACAAAATACAAATGCGTAACACTGTTCAAAAGTAAGTAAAAAAGATAATTTATTTATAAATTTAATTCAAAACAATATCAATGGTAGTATATATTGTAAAAAAACATAACCAATTTTAAATAAAAAGACTTAATAACAAATAAAGGGAGATAGTAATAAATAAATAAGAAACATGAGAGATTTTATAATTATTTATTCTAATTAAAATATTCTAAAAAATGATAATATCATTTTATGATACACAAAATTACCAAAATAGTTAAATAAAACATCCGTTACTGCTTTTTTCCCCAATACTAGTGATTCTTTAGTTGCGTCATTTAAAAATGAAATTTTTATTTATAAACAATATGCATTGTAAAACGTTTGTTATTTAATTAATTATGTCATAATAACATCATGTTGAATAGTTCGAGACTAATGTTTTAGGTTTTAATCTTTTCAACTTATTCAATAGTTAGTTTAATTCATTTCAGTTTAATCTAATTTTAGTTAAATTTCATTATTCAATAATACTAATAAATATTGATAATCATGAGTAATCGATAGTAACTAATAATATTTTAAAAAATTAATAATTATTATTTTTGTAATTGTAGTTTTCTTTTATTGAATAAAATTTAACTTATACATTTTTTAGTATTGATAATAATTAAAACAATACAATATTATTTTTATTTATATATAATAATAAAAATTGGAAAAATAATATTTAAAAATTACAAATATAATAATAATATGATAACTTGTAATGATAATTTTAATTATTATTATAATTAATTATTATTAATAAATTTTGTTATAATATAATATATTTTAAATTATATGAATGATAACTTGTAACGATAATTTTAATTATTATTATAATTAATTATTATTAATAAATTTTGTTATAATATAATATATTTTAAATTATATGAATTATTGTTAAAATACACTAGTATTTAGAATAACGTATAGTAATAATTTTAATCATTATTATAACTAATGATTATTAACATTTTGTTGTAATATAGTATTATTTTAATATATATGAATTATTGTTATTTATATATGAATATTTTACGGTAGTACAATATTATTTTAAAATATCATGAATAATTGTTATTACTATGCTGATATTTTAAAGTAATAATATTGTTATTATTGATATAAATAACTATTTTATATTTTATTTCAATATTTTCAGTTTCATTATATTAAATTTCAATCCAGTTTCAGTATGTTCAACTCATTTTAGTTCAGTTCAGATAAACTCAGTATTTTTTGTTTGAATTTACGATCTTTAAAGATCTTAGATTCGAGTCACATACATGATGATGTTTTTCTTTCTATTAATTTAAAGAAAGATAAAAATGAATTTTCAATTGGACACTTTTTTTAAAAAATTAATATGTAATTAATGTAATTCGTCTTTTAATAATGTTAACTATATGATTAATATGTTTAATTACTTACTACTTATATTTCAAAAATTTTTATGAATTTGACCGAAACATTTGGCTAACTTCGGTTACTTTTTTATCAGGGCTTTTTAAATAACAACCCCATATCGGATATTGATTTACCAGTTTGCAATCATGCTTTTAATTTAATAATCCAACTGAGTAATCTATTTAATGAAATACCTTTTTTAACGTAATATCCTTTTTTAATATTTGTAACTCATTAATTAAACACAATTCAAACATATATCATAACTAACGCCATGACTGATAATTTGAGATCGATCTTCATTACAATCACACTCTCCGAAATCGCCTGTTGAAATCGCTTTCCGTTGAAACGCCGATCAGCCTCCACCCCTTCTTACCTTGACTACCTTTATAGAACGATAGTAAGCGCTCTACCTTTTCAAAAAATTCAGTAACATTATCCCCTCAATAGAGTTTCGAAACCATCATCATCATAAGCTCCTCTACTGAAACCACCAATGAGATTTTCTATTGCCGATATGACCGTCTGAGACTTCTAAAACTATCTTTGAGATTTCCAAAATAGTGCATAAAGAACTTCAAGGTTAGAATCACGGTTCCATAAGGTAAAATCGAACTAATAAATGCTTTCTTTTTTTTGAATAGTAATTTTTTTTATAAAATCGACACAAGGTCACTGATTTGTATGGTTGTATAGTTGTATAGTTGCATATGTAACATATTAGGTTACTTATTTGTATAGTTGTATGATTGCAATTTTACTGATTTTTACACTACGCCATAGATGACCTGTCGCAACAATGAAAAAATGTTGCCTAAAGTGCCAAAAGTGTTGCGAAAGCACTTGTCGCAACACTTTTAGTCGTTGGTAATGCTTCCCTTGCGAAAAGTCGTTTTCGCAACACATTTTCTTTTTTTCGCAACACTAAAAAATGTGTTGCGACAAGTGACTTTTCACAACACTTTTTTAGTACTTGCAACACCTTTTGTTGTGTTGCAAAAAATACCCGTCGCCGTCAACGTTAACGCCCGTTCGTTTTTTTCGTAACACTTTTGTTGTTTTTTCGCAACACTTTTCTTATAACACTTTTAACATATTTGCAACACCATGTCCAGTTTTTGCAACACTTTTTGAAAAACACTTATGTCACATTTGAAACACCTTTTGCGCTTATTGCAACACATTTGTAAAATACTTAATTGATGCCATAATTCAAAAAAATTAAAATTCATTTTTTTATATAATTCATAATGTTTAATTGTATACAAATTCAAACGAGAATAAAAAATACATAATACTATACAAACTAAAAATAAAGCTACTAAAAGTATATATGTTTATAATTTACAGAATGGCTGCTGACTTCACTATCC